>JAHWFP010028352.1:0-15666 GCA_023313725.1 Lithobius niger
CCAATACTCACAGTTTATCGCTTTAACTTGAGCAATCTGTACCGTGTGAAAAATAACTGTCCTTCGTGCATGACGTCATTTAAGACTTGCCGCTGAGATGACCGCGCAGAGCAAATTGTTAATCGCGGCAACAATGTGACAATTTCAGCTTTTCAAAGGCAACAACGTACCAGTTTTATCTTCTGGTCAAAGAATTGAAACGCTCGCCCGTTTTCATTGTAGAGGTGGCCGTTGTCGTCGTTTTGCTTTGGGGGTTGTCGTATTTCAGCTATGGTCTTTGCCTTATAATGTAGTCTAGCATCGTACCCGGCTTCGCCCGGGGATTTGTTTGACCCGTGGTTGTTTCCTCCTTTTATCCCGTCCTCTCCCTCTCTTTTTGGTTTCCTTCCCTTTCGTCTCTTTGCTATACGTAGTTGAATGCAGATGGTTATTTGAATTAATAGCAAACACCCCCAGAAATTCTCTTTTAGGTTGAGTTAATGCGTAATGGTATGCTTAATGGTAACAGCTCACTCCCCCCCCACCCACTCCCAGTCTTTCGCTGTGACTTAAGCGATACGTACCGTGTGAAAAAGAAGTGTGCATGACGTCATGTAATACTTGCCCTTGAGCTTACCACGGTGTTTGGTTAGAAGGATAATTATTAAAGCAAATTGTTAGCCGAGGCAACAATGTGCCAATTTCAACTTCTTTTCGGGGCAACAACGTCCCAGTTTCAACTTCAAGTCAAATAATTGACACACTCGCACGTTTTCATTGTTCCCCTTCCCTGGGTCGTTGCGGTTGCTTCATTTCTGCTATGAGACTTTGGTTTATAATGTAAGAAGAAGAAGATAAACGATTTGGATTTGAGCAGCTGCGCTCAACCTTTTGTTGATGAATGAAGGCAATCGTATGAAGACACAGTGGAAGTACAATAACGTTAGACATCTGCGACATGTGCTCAGTGGAAGGTTACCGTCGCACTCATTGTGTATTCGTGTGGAGGTGGTGTTGAAACACAGGAGATTAAGTGGCAAGTTGTGTCTGGTGCCCAGTGCCCAGGAGCCAGTCGTTTGGAAGACTGTTAACAGCACAGTTGCGCCGGGGCAGTTTGCAGTAATTTGTGAGATCCACTGGGTTGCAATATGTCGTCATGGGGTTCAAATGCTGGGTGGACTGTGAGGTGCTGGTTATAGCAGCATGGTCGCCGCAGTTGGTTTTCTTGTGAAAATGTTTACTTTTTTGTTGTCTGCTGTTTGTTGTCGTTGCTATTTGTTCCCTTAACATTTGTAGAGAGTGTACGACATCTGGTCAGGGTTCTGAAGAATAAATTCAATTCACTCGTGTTTGCTTACTTTTATATTTTGTTTACTTTTTCATACTTCATCCCGAATAGACTTGTTAGTCTCCAGCGCCATATTTTTTTTTGTTAGAGCTAAAGAGAATGCGAAGCATCACTTTTGCAAATAAAAAGTACACGCCATTAAGTACAATGCAATGCAAAAGAAAGCACTTGATAAAGACTCCGAACTGGCAGGCGAAAGATTGGTGAATTTTATGACCGCCCTTGCACTTATGACACCCACTTTTTTATTTTTATGAAAATGCGTTTCAGCTGGTATTTACTGCATCAGCAATCACGACTTGTTTATTTCACTGAATAAGATTTGACAGTCAATTCCGCATTAAAGACACCATGCAGCTGAGGGAAGCAGTTTGACACGGAAGATGAACAAATCTGTTGTTGAAATGAAGTTCGACTTCCATCTTCTCTTCACTACTTTGACGGTTACCGATTATGATGTACGGCCACATTTCATAACGTTTTGGCAACCTTTTAACACCTATGCTTCTGATTTTTTCGCGCGTCCTGGCAGATGAAGCAAAACCAATTATTTAAGTTCGATAGGTAGCATGACGCAAAATATTATGTCGTCCTTTTAAGTTTTTTTTTTCCAACCAAGTTTCTTTCTGATACGTTAGCCTGAACAGTAACCTTGCCTGATCGACATTTGATATCATGGACAGCTTATGATTAAGTTGTAGAATCCAGGAAGAACCAGGATGCCTAGCAATTTATTAGATTGATTACTGCGAGTTTTGGACACCACTGGTCCCTCATCAGGCGAACACAACACTAAAAATTGAAATTACCATGTTGAATAAACGCAGAATGTCAACCTGGATTCTTCAACTTACTCTTCATTGCGTTTCACTTGTTCTTCAAACAGTTTCTGAGCATTTTCCTATATATTTGAGGGTGGAAAGAATGAAATTACGGCGATGAAAGTAGGCCTATTGTCGTGGTAAGGGTTAGGTAAGTTTGGGTTAAGTTTTTGTTAAATGACGTCGAATTTAAAGAGTAAGGGGGGACTTTCATGGTTGGCTGGGGGGGAGCTAAGTAGACAGGAATGGTTTTGAGTAGCGCTAAGTATACGATCGACTATTCTAAATGCGGTGATGGGGCTCAAACGATGCTACTGTTCTTGGCTGAACGTATCGTATATGCACGTGCCTGATTGGTCCATCTGTTTGCATCAGTGTGTGTGCGCAGTCCCGTTTCTAATCGCTTTTTCCGCGCGTGTAAACACTTAAATCTTAGTAACGAAACGCCACGGAGGTCCGCCCGTCCGTTCTTCTCTCATGATGATGAAGTGATTTAAAATTGACCCAGGATCGATAGCTAGCGAACCAATTTCCAACAACAAGGACAAACGGAGGTGGCCTGTCTCGACGGCTCAGCCGCTCCACTTCTCCTCGCGGAGGAAAGCTCGTTGGTTTTGGGAGAAAACGACAACCCAAAATGTCGAACGGCATTGGCACGATGATTCGTAAAACAAAAGGAATTATGCCGCTAAAAACTAATTAAGTGGTTCGCGGGAGCGCACGCATGGATTTTTTTTTCTCTGCGCATGAAAAGTTTTTTATGACAATGTCTAAAACTAAAAAAAAAAAAATTCCGATCACGCATCAGCACTTTCATCAAACATTTCCTGGAGCCGATGACCATATCAGGTCTTTGGTCTATTCACATGAACACCTCGAAACAGAGGTTGGCGCTAATGACCAAATTGTCGACGCGCCATTAAGCTTCAATCTACCCCCCCCCCCCAAACAAATCGAAGATTCTTTCAGAGACATGTCACAACTAAAAACTTGGATTTAAAGAATGACTTTTATCAAAGGTGTAACCTTTCCACGATCACCCTGTAATCAAAACAGAGATATTGTACTCCGCAACAAATTGTAATTTACTGATTTTGTTTTGTTTGGTAAAAAAAAAAAAAAAAAAAAAAAAACCAACGCCCGCACATGAAAAAATCACAAATAAAACGCAAAAAAAAAACACCGCCCGTCCGCGTGAATTTTTTTTAGTACCACTCCCGAGAAACCACTTGATTAATTTTTAGCGGCCTTAACACAAAATACTAAAACTGATGTTGATCATACGCGAATTAAAGGAGCCACACGACAATGAAAAATCATACACTAAAATAAGCCCGATTCGGGGAACATTTATTACGGAGTGGTAATTGGGATTGGTACTTAAAGGGGGATTGCCACTCTAGCCATTCACCGCTAGTCACTTCTGTCTAGCCCTTATTTTCAACAAGCGAAGGCCCAAACAAATAAACTTCTTTTTAGGAAACGAACACGCGCGATTTTATAGCAAGCATGGCTAGTACTCGGGTGGAAATGGCTCACATAACTTGAAAAGGATGGCAACAACTGTAAATTATCTTGACGCAGTTGATCAGCTCGTGGTCACATAATATTTTTTTTTAATCATGGTTTACTAAAGACTTGTAATTTTTAAAAAAATATAAACGGATAAAAATCGGTATACAACGCACCCCTTTTTACCCGTTTCCACATTTTTTTAAATACACGTCTTTAATAAACTGCGATTTAAAAAAATTATGCGTCTGCGAGCTAATCAACTTCGTCTAGGCAGATTTCAGGTGTGCCGGCCACCCGTTGACAAGTTACGTAAGCCGCTTCCACCCGAGCACTACACCTTGTTCCATATTATGTTTGCAGGAAACTGGCTGTATGGGGCCACGTTTTCTTGCACTAAGAGTGCAAAACATGTGGATATCACACTTGTAGACTGTACACAGGTACTGTTAGAGCCGACGAGTGGGATATTGACGTGTTTTTTGCACTCGTAGTGGATAGAAACGTGGCGTCATACAGTCAGTTTCCTGCAAACTTAATGTGGAACAAACTATAGTAATGCTTGCTGCAAAATCGTGCATCGGCCGGGCAGTGAATCCGGACCCTAGATTCAAAAATGTCGTTTTGTCTTTGCAACGCTTAGAACCCCATCCTTGAACTGTCACATTACGGCGCACTATTTGGGACTCCCTCGGAATGCAGAGAGGTACGTAAGAGGATTTACAAATGTTGTCATTATGCAAATGCAGGGCAGGCACGTTAGTTTAAAAAAAAAGACGGAAATAAAGAACATGGCAGGCTATAAGATTAGTGGGGGGGGGGGGGGGATAAAACCCGGAAAGCAATATTCCAAAAATAATAAAGAGAAGATGCTATTAACAAAGGATATATCAAAGCCATCATAAGAGGTGGCCTCTAATGAGTTTCATATTAAAACGAATGCGTAGAAGATTATCTTTCACGATAAGATCTAGACGGGGAGGAGGAGGAGGAGGATAAAGGAAGGTAATCTGTTTTTTTTTTCTTTTTCTGTCTTTTTGTTATTGTATTGTTATTTCCGTTTTAACGAAGACAGTCAACTCAGTATTTTAGTTTCGAATTGTTGCTTTTCGAGGTGAGTGACGAATTGTATAGACAAATAACAAGGGATTTAACGCTCTGTCAAAATAGTATCGCTAATTGTACGGTGAATTATTATAGACGATGTAAAATGAAATAGGTGGAAAGTGAAAGAAACGTTGTAATTTTACCTCTACGTCAGCCGCATTTCCAAATACCGTGGGTCTGTATTCGACAGAGATCTATTATGGTCTGCTCTGCGAAGAAAACAACGCCGGGTCTCTGCTAACGTTGGTTTTTTTTTTGTTTTTTTTTTACCCGCGGTATGGCGCTTGGCTTTTTTTTAAACGGTTTTCAATACAGTGACGCATTCAGTAGTCAGTTGCGACATACGATATTGTTGTTTGAAATGCCGCTGTCCAACTGTAGTCGAGCGCAAAAGACGGTCAATGAAAGTGACGTGTAATGAGCGCTTTAATTCTCAGCAGTCTAGTAACCTACAACCTTATTAATACTAAGGTCACAGGTCACGTTTCTAAAAATAAATGCAGACATCCCTTTACCATCCACCTTCACATTTATCGCCCGGTCAGGTTACAGCGCGAAACTACTGACGACGAAGAACACAAGCAGAGGAACTATAGGCTGTACACAGCAACCTATTTGACGGTGTATTATCTAGATAAAAATTAGATTTATACAACAACATGATTTCTGATTGCATTATTCAGCATACAAATTAGATATGTACATCAACCTATTTCTTGATGCATTATGTAGGATAAAAATTGGATGTATACAAGAACCTATTTGCCAATGTATTATCTAGGCTACAGATAAAAATTAGATTTACATCAACGTATTTTCCGGTGCATTATCTAGTGTAACACATTAGATCTATACACCAACTTTTTTTCTGATGCATTAGGTAGCAAGAAAATTAGACGTATATACAACATCCTATTTGCCGATGTATTATATAGATCAAAATTAAATTTATACAACAACCTATGTCCTGATGAATTATCTAGTACAAAAATTCGCTAAGTTGAGCGATATAACATGTCATACATTGATACATTGATTGGTGGGTCCTAACGCTGACCAAAATTCATCGTCCCGTCCTAACAAAACTCTTTCTAAGCTTCCGTGGGACTGGCCCATAGAGTGTGGATTTAAGAACAGCAATCCAAACATTGAAAGCTGCAGTAAATGGCGTAAAATTTCTTCAACACTGTCCACCGTTTCAGCATAACAGTGGGTATAAAAACTTAGACAAGTTAGGAAAGAATTGATCGAATTGTTTTAATATCCTGTTCCAGCGTACCAGAGCTGTATCTCCCGGCGGGGTGGGGGTGGGGAGGGGGGACGGGAGCAGAGAAGTGGGGCAAATGCCCGCTTAGAAATATTAAAGGGGTCGCAAAATAGAAACTTAAAAAAAAAACACGATAAAATTGAGATTTTCGTTTATTCTGCAGGAAAGCGCTTTATTTGTTATTGATACTGATATAGATTGATTTTCGTACAACTCCACACAATAAACAAACACACAAAATATTTATTAAAAAAATACTACAACTATTTACATTACAAACAAATACTATATTTCTTTACCAACTCTTCCTCCATCCGTAATGGAGTTCCAATAATATCCAGATCGATTTTTTTTTTTTTTTTAAACGCAGGTCGTGGAGAATTACCTATCGGACAGTGACTGCTGCTCGGCATGTATTCAGTTCATTTTGTAACATTTTGATTTTATGGAAAAAAAACCCACACAGCTAGCAGTTCTCTCTATATTTAAGAAATGAATTTTTCGCAATTTAACAATGCTTGTGAGTCGGTGAATGTTGGTGCATGCAGCCCAAAATACGTATGTACCAAGTATGATTCAAAACAGCTTGCCACAAACAATGGACTTTCCGATTTGCGTTTCAAAACAAAATCCTAAAAAATTGATGGTGTCCGTCGCCGTTTCCATCTTCCACGAAACTTAGCACGTCAATTGGGCGATAAGTCTGTCCAGTCAGAGTTTTTTTTTTTTAAATGTTATTGTATTTTTGCACGAGGTACAGATGTATGATAAGATCTAGAGATGAGGTTTGTTTAACATCTATGTAACGTGTGGCGCACTAGCAACCCGGGCCACTGCACTGTGGCTAAGGTTGGCGCTAATGACCTAGCTGTTGACGCACCATAAGAAATTTGTGGTAGGGCAACAGATGTGCCGTTCCCATTTAAGTTATTCTTCGTCTTCTTTACAGTTTCTAGCAGTAAAATCTAGATTTTTTAAAAATCGAGACGTGCAAAAACAGGAAAATTGATGCATTTTTAGGAGAAACTAAAATATGTTGCATTTGCTTAATCACGCTAGACAAAATACTGTATCGGAATAACTGAACAAAGTGAATAAGCAACTAAATTTAACGGACATAACGTTGTGGCGTAGGGGAAAGAAAACATAATAATTAGATTGAACGGTTTTTATTTGACTGTTCAGATGTAAAAAAAAAATGTTGGGAGGTGCAATCCTACCTAATTCACCCCCGCCCCCCAACCCGTTTAGGGTGCCTCCTTCAACTTGTAAATTTGCGGCAGGAGGTGAGGCGTAATACAAGCTGCTTACCATCGCAGGAAAAAAATCCAGCTACGGACCTGCATTGTATGAAGGCCCACAGCGCACCTTGGCAGACTTTTAAACTACAAAGTAAATCGAACTCGGACCCTGGGAGGAATAGTTGCACCTCTCTGGTTGTAAAACGCGACTCTGACGCTCTGACTATTATAAAGGAACAGTAGCCAATGTGGGGCACAAGCGAACACAGTGATTATAGCCAAAAAGACCAAGTTTCGAAGGTTTCTGAGGTCCAAACAATTCGTTTTCCCCAATAAAGATATTGGAGAAAGCGAACGCAGGGATTACAGCCAAAGAGTCCAAGTTTCGAAGGTTTCTGAGGTCCAAACAAAAGCACCCCACAAATAATATTGGAGAAAGCAAACGTAGTTGTTATTACAGCCAAAGAGTTCAATATTCGAAGGTTTCTGAGGTCCAAACAAAGCGTTTCCCAAAAAAATGACATCGGAGAAAGCGAACGCAGTGATAGAGTCAAAGAGTCCAAGTTTCTGAGGTTTCTGAGGTTCAAACCAATGTTTGCCCCAATAACGATATTGGAGAAAGTGAACGCAGTGAATACAGCCAAGTTTTGAAGGTTTTTGAGGTCCAAACAAAGCGTTTACCCCAAAAATAATATTGGAGATATAAAATTATTCTGCTGATCATCTAAATTAATACTAAGACAACGAGGAACCAATCGGAGAAGAGCCGCTATTCTTTCGATCAGTTAGAATGACGGAAGTCGAGGTCTTATCCTGGATTGCTGGACCTGTGTTCTCTATTCGCTGGCACGATATATAATCCTGGGGTCCCGCGTAACTGGATTCCTGTACACTTGCGTGTAATTCCACCATGCCAGAATGAATTCTTTTACAGACTAACCAATTTTTGCCCTTTAATTTTCCTAAATTTTGTATCATTTGTCAATCTTTGTCGATGGTTACTTGTAAAAATGTCAAAGTTAATATGTCCAGGGTTACATGCAACAACAATCTTTCTCGAGGGTTACACGTAAAAACATTTGCGCTAAAAATACTCATGACAAGACCACTCATGGTAAGATTCATTTTTGGTTATTATAAAAAACTATGACAGGCGATTTTTCTTCCTGTAATACTCCACGTTTCCTCCCATCCTCTCCCTCCCTTCCACCCTCCCCCTTTTCTACTTATCATCTCCCGGCCCCTCTGCTTCAGTGTCTCCCCTCCCCCCTCCCCCCCCCCCCGTCCCTCCTCCTTTTGTAAGATTTTATAAAAGCTAAATCGGTCGCCATCACAAACAAGCCAAAAAATGCTAAATATTCATTTAATGCTTAATGGTAACAGACGCAGCGAACCCCCCCCCCCCTCATAAGCTTTGTAGTTATTATATCATTAGAATGCCAATATCATGGCTAGCAGATGCACTGCCCCACACACGGCACTCCTCGTCCAGCGCCCCTCCCCTCTCTCAGTTTATCGATTTGGCTTTAGCCATCCATATCGTGTATAAAAAAATAATAAAAAATAAAAAAATACCTGTACTTCGTGCATGAAATCATTTAAGACTTGCTGGTGGGATGATCGTGCAGAGAAAATTATTAGTCGAGAAGTCCGTAACAGTGAACCGAAAGGGCCGGAAAGTCAGTTGATGTATATCAGAAGAAATTGTCTGGCTTCTAACGAATGCAGAAAAACGGAAAATGGGAAAAAAAGGCGTACTTAAGGAACATTCCTCCCGGTTGGTTTTCCTGCATGTCTCAGTTTTGCAACGTTACTTCAGATGCATGTAATGTTTGAGAAGCATTCATTTTCCTATTTTTTTCCATCGAGACGAACGGTTTTGCTGTATCGCGCAGGATGCTCCAATATAGGGAGTAGGTATGTCCTTTTAAGGGCTATACGGAGTGAAACAGGTTAAGTGACACTACTGGTTCTCGTTGATGTATATTCAATTGCTACAAAGCAGGTTCCACGAACGTGTAAAAGAATTTAACTCCCCCCCCCCAAAAAAAAAGAAGAATTCCAACCTCACAGGTACGCCTCGGACCAATAATTACGAACTGCGATTTTCAAGCAACTATTATCTTCTCGGCTCCTCATTGGTAACCGACCTGACGTAACCATGGGAATAGGGGAGGGTGCAGCTTCCTCTAAAGTTAAGTTCCCCATTTCCGGTCCGTCAACACGCCCTCTCGTGATCTTAAGCTTTTTACTGACGAGGTCTACATGGGCGCCCACATATTGCCTTACTTGGGGCACGTCTTTCCCGCCCCCCCCCCGCAATCTCCCTCCACCTCTTTTAGGATGCTCTTTCGGTAGATAAGACTAGGAAACAGGCTTCGGGCCTATTGTAGGCGGAACGAACAGAACTTTATTTCAAATCTATATTAAGTGTTTATTTTAATGACTCTACCAGATTTGTTAATGCTCCTTAAAAATGTAGGTGGAATTGTCACTCGGTTAAGTTTGCACTTTTTGCCTTTTGGTGTTATTTTTTTCAAGTAGGCCTAAGATATGTATCATATTTATTTTAATAAGATTTTGTTTGCTCGAGCATTTAGTTTACGTTTAGTTACATGCAGCCTATACAAACGTGGGACATCGCCGCGAACTGAAAATAAAACGGCACGTTAGCCACCGCAGATTGGGCTGCCGCCGTCAATAATTCTTACATTGTTTACACACTTGCTTATATAAAGCTGGTGTGCTACACAAAGTGTCTTCCCTAAGATTAAAAGTTTTAATAATAAAGCATTTAACTCCAAACCAAATCAGTATAACGACAGTTTTTAACAATAAACAAACGATTCAAAAGGTTGACAATGCTGCCTCTGGTATAAAACTTGACAACTCCACCAACAAGAATGTTGAGGCGCACACCTCTATCACGCACTGAGTACAGATCTATTCTAATCTAAAAGTAGTACCGATCACAACCATTGTAGGTCAAAAGTGATGTGGCAAATTTTATTCCAATCCGACCGGTCGTTTGGACTCCACCCAGACCACAGAAGTGCAACCACCAACCAACAAACTAACCTTTTACAATTTGGTGTCCGTTATAAGCAGTGTTTCCAGATTTTGGGTTTTACCCCCAGATCTAGAGGTTATTATTGCTGTTGGAGGTGGAAAA
This sequence comes from Lithobius niger, assembly GCA_023313725.1. NCBI lineage: Eukaryota > Metazoa > Arthropoda > Chilopoda > Lithobiomorpha > Lithobiidae > Lithobius > Lithobius niger. The sequence continues at coordinate 10,448 of JAHWFP010028352.1, forward strand.
TATTTTGGGGGGAAAATGGGGGCTGAAAAAAAAAATTGGGGGTAGTTTTACGGTGACGGAATTTATTGGTTTTAATTCCGTGTTACTCTTTCTTTTACCACTCTTAGTCATTACTCTAAGCTAAGAAATTTTTAATAAATGAACGTCTTACTAAACAAACGTCCTACAAAATGTAGGCTTATGTCGTAAGTTACAACAACACAACTTATTGTTTGTCCCCTGTTGTATCAATTGTGTTGTATCAACTTTCTTTAAGTACAGCAAACTGTACGTTTCTTTTGCTGTTATGGTGAGTTTTTTTTTTTACCTGATTAACCCGATTTGGAATTTTCATGTAACATCGTAAATCAGAAGATAAAAAAAAGTTTATTTTCATAAGCATCAGTTTTGATTGAGTACTGATGCCTGTGACAACTGAGCTTCTATGGAACTTTTTTTCGCATTATTTTTTATTTGTATTTATTTTTTGTGATTACTTTTACGGGAAAACTTTTTTTTTAACTACGGATACTGGAAAAAAATATTTTTTTTGGGGGGGGGGGGGTTCTAAGGGGGTAGCGCCATGATATCGGGGGCAAATGCTTACAGGCATTTTGCAACACTGGTTATAGGATACGCTACGTTCCGCCAATTATGAAGAAACCCCATTAAAACATAGGTAAAAATTATTGAAACGAAGGCTCTGTTCGAGGATTGCAGTACACTGATATCGTGGTTGCAATGTCAGTGTGAATCGGTGATTACTAGGTTTTTTTAACACCTGTTTTTTTAGACCTATGAATAGGAATAGGGTCAGGAAAACAGTGACTGCCGTTATTTACTATATCTTCCAATGAAAATGGTGTTCTTTGTCCTTTTGTTTTGGTGCTTTTCGCCAGTGCGAGCGCCTACGGAGGCTTATGCCGAAAACTCAACTGCCTGGAAACGATGATCTTGAACCACTGAAGCTGAGAAGATGGATTCGTTCCGCGCATCACATCCTCATTTTTAAAATCACTTTTAACGATTTTAAGACTGCAGGTTCCGCGAACTATGGCAAAAAAAAAAAATGGCCTGTCGGTTGTCAAAATCTGGTCGTTGCGAGCGATTTCATCGGTTATTATTTGATGCATAAGCTGGCTGTTAAAGGAACCGTTATTTTATTTGTAGAGAAAGTTCTTTTTCTCCGCCTCACCTGTACTCAAAGCCAGAATCACAGATATGCGAAGGGATGATGGGGAGGAAGGCTTGTTCCAGATTCCACGATCGGTGTCTGAGCAACGGTCAATTAAAATCTGTGGGGCTCAGAGGGAAGGGATTTAAGAGTGCATAAGGAATGTGGTATTTGAAAATAATTTAGCTAGAAGTGAACACACTATTTTAGAAAATAACAAAAACAAGTTACCAAAACCAGATAAATACATTTTTGGGGTGGCTTGGAGGAGGTGGGGAGGGGGGATTGAAGCTTAATGACGCGTCGACAGCTAGGTTATTAGCGCCAACCCCAGTCACAGTGCAGTGGTCCGGGTTGCCACTGCACCACACATTACAGAGATATTAAAAACAAGCCCCTAATCTAGATCATATCATAGATCTGTACCTCCTGCAAAAATTGAAAAAAACACCGGAAAGGAGGACAAACTTATCGCCCAATCAACGTACCATGTCCTGCGGGAGATGAAAACGACGATGAACACCATCAAGATGGCGACAATCAACAAAGAAGTGCCGGACCTTAAATGGCCGTCGACTCCAATGACATTCAGGAGGGTCAACTCTCCTCAAAGGGAAACAGTGAGTAAGTCGGGTGTGACCAATGCGTAAATGGGCCAACACTGCCTCTTCACTGGCTTGGAGGAAAGCAATCTAAGGCTGTGCATGAAATTTATGGATATTTTTCAATGTGTAACACTGCGATTTTGTCCTGGCGAGCACTACAACACGTAAACTAGTAAGTTGTCCAAGACTCTGTAAGCGGTTAAACGGGTCACAATGTTTTTCGTTACGTAAACACATAGTTGTAAAAGAATGTTAGCTTACAGCAGCTATTGTTCAAAATAATACCAGCCTGGTAAATTTATAGGTTTTATTTTATTTAACCTGTAAATTTGCCGTACGTTGTGTACTAGCATTAATCAACCAGTATACTATGCTGTAAAGACCAGAAGGTTATTTTGAGCTTTTTTTATGTATCCTGCTTGCAAACATACATTCATTTATCAAACAAAGTTGGTTTATCGTGTCTGGGTGCCTTGGGTCAGGTGGCTTTAAACTTTACAACAACACCGAGTTAGTGAAGGAACCTTGGAAAGATTTTATACAGTTTGGCTGCTGACCATTAGTAATTTCCAGATGTGTCTACGCAGAAACTTCAAATTAAAAGTTAAAGCGTAACATTTTAAACGGAAAGCAGTTTCAAGTGTTCGATCATTGAACAACTGAATTATTGATGCGTGAATTTCACTAAAGACGAAATGAAACAACAAAATATTTTTAACATAGCAATGAAAAATTCAAAATAAAATATTAATAACAAGTGTTTTGTCTTCCTGCTCTATTGCCGTTGCTATGCTATCGATGGAACTTGCAACCAAGGCGAACTGTGATACAAGTTCAGCAGCAACGAAACTTGGACCTTTTATATCAGTCGGCCTTGCTCTCAACAGAGCGAGTGCAATTCCAACAACAGAATAGCCGAACATTAATTTCTTGTGTAATTAGAATCCTAGGATTAAAAAACTACATCTTTCACTCCGTTACATTTTGGAATGGACTTATTCAAACAGCTTGACTAACGGTAGGCGGAAAGTCTTTTATCTTAACTTCGTATGGAGTATCCAGAACAAAATCATACAAAATACGTTTTGAAGGTACCGTAAATGGCCCATTACTCGCACATGGGTTGTTAAAATTAATTTAAGTAAAAAATAAGGGGTGGGCCAAACAAAGATACAATTCATATTTAGAATTTTACTTCTTTCCGTGGAGTGTATTTAGGTCTAACTCCATCGCGAAAACTTCGGCGTTTATTCGATCATTCACGTAATGCTTTATTTTCATTTGTTCGGAAATTTAGGTTTATTATTTTACTAGTTTCCTTTATGTATAAAGCTTATAGTTAATTTTGGTGCAGAAAAACCAAGATTTAAGGTGATAAAACATTGCTTTCCTTGACTGTATGAAGCTTTTAGTAAATTTCTACCGGAAAAATTACGATCTAAAAGGCTTTAAATTCATATATCGTGGTGAAAGAACGTAGTTACAAATTATTCCCGGGGAGGGGGGGGGTGCGGCGACTAACTAGCTAATTTCGCGATTTTTGCCCGTAAAGAATTTTAGCAGGTTTGTTAACGAGCTATTTTCGGTACACTAATTTACAATACGTTTATGTTTTTACATTAAGAACTGCCACAGACACTGCAAATAAGCGTGATTGTGCGGCCATGACGATGAAGTTACAACCAAATGCTTCTGTGTGTTTTTGAGTGCTCGAGGCTAAAATTGGAACAAATTAAAAAACACAACGTTTTGTGTGGCGATTAAACAGTAAGTATATTTCGAAGTGTTCACAGTTAAAATGTTCACAAACAAAACTGACGAACAGTAAAAACACACTCAATGCCTCCAATAAAGCCACTTCGGAAGTTAAGAAGGCGGAGTACTTGGAAAATGTATGTTTTACTACTTGTCTCGCTGTAATCCGTTTAACCTTGGATGAGACAATGTGTCTCCGCTGGCGTCGTGCATGGTTCGCCAGGTAGTGTTGTTTGTTGTCCAGCGCAATCTGGTCGCCGACGGGACAATTTTATTTTTCGGCTGAAAATTGCAGGTCATTCCTCGGTTTCCTCTGTGTGGCATTCATTGCTTAAACCAAGAGTGAAATGGATTAATTTTAGTCTTGCTTAAACCGAGACGCTCGCTGCGCATATTCATCTGTCCCAACTTAGACTGGGAACGATGATTATGAGCCCCGATGTAAATAAAAGCCAACAGTGGACTAGTACTAGTTTCAGCAAGTATGTCAGAATTTGAATTGGACTTTTAATGAGCCAACACGGCCATACAACCATATACGTTCAAAATTAGCTTACCCTAACACACCAGTCACAGAATAACAACGCAACGCATGGCAACACAATGATAACTCGAGTCAACTCGACCTGCGTGGACGACACCCCGAGCCCAGAAACTCAGTTTAAATCATCATACGGCACCCCGAAGCCAACAGTCTGCGTCAAAATAATTGCTTTTGATTACTGAAAGGAGGGTTTTTCACTTTTTTTCAAGTTTAGGAATGGTAATGAACAGCGGCGCATCCGTCCATTTTGTCCGGACCCATTTAAAAAAAAAAATATGAAAAAATGGGCCTGAAAGCTAACGAATTTTTAACAGTTTCAATGATTTTTTCGTGGTTTTAAGAAGCTTAATTTGCGCAATTTTCTTAATGGCTGAAAATTCCGTGCTTATTTGTTCAGCTTTAATTTAAATAATTTTTCGCACGAGGGGGAGGGTGAGAGGAAACACTGGGCTCGAGAAAAAAATCCAGGTTCTTGTAATTGCTCGGTTTTACTGTTAATCTCAGGTCTTGGGAGGGTCAAGTGCTCTCCCCCCCCCCCCCCTTTTGTCCTCCTCAGGGTGCGCCACTGGTAATGGAGGATAATGAAGCCAGCATAAGGTTGTTCCGAAACACAGGTATTGTTTTATACTCTTACGTTGTGTGCAGTGATTTCATTGTATTCCAGTGTCGGCACGTTCATCGCATTTTTTTTAATCTTCAGTAAGTGTTCACAGTGACCCGGTAAAAAAAAGTATTCTAGTACTAATTACAAAGGAAATAGAGGGTTTTGCTTTATAATTTACTTCCCGGACTTTTGTAATTTCAAACAACCAGCAACACCAAAAACATCTTTAGAAACTCAACGAAAGAGCAATTTTGCTCTATAGGAAGACGCATATCGCACTCACTTAAAAAAGGAGTGGAAAAATCACATTAAGAATGATAAATTGAAGAGTCCCCCCCCCCCCCCCCTCTAACTAAAAACCGTAATGCATAAACCATCATTTGATTCGAATTGCAAAGTACAGGGGCGACACGTTTTAGAACCGCAGTCAGCAAATCTCTTTCATGCTCTGCAGTAAAAAAAAAAAACCCTGAAAGAATTAATCAACATTTAATCATTTCCCGTAGCATAGTACTCGCCCACACACACACGCCCTGGCAAAAGGGCTTCAAAGTCCTG
>JAHWFP010028353.1:0-11557 GCA_023313725.1 Lithobius niger
TTTTCCAGGACTTTTGAAAGGGTATAGCAAAATTGCCATGACATTTTTTCTGAAACGTTGTATTTCAAATGAGAACCTCTACAACTAGCAAAGATACACAAATACAAATTATACAGCCAAATATTTCTGTGAGGTAGGAGAGTTCAGGTCACATTTTTTTTTTGCGCTTCGGTTAATTTTGAAGAAAAATTTTCCAATTCTTCTCTTTTTTCCTTTAACTACATTCTAAAAGAGTTAAATTTCAAATATCCTTCACTTTTCCCAGTCTCCGACAGTGGCAACTTTATTTATTGTCTAGGCCTAATTACTGATTATTCTGGAGGGGGAGGGGGTGTGGAAGGAAGCTTGATAACAGTATCACTATCAAAGTAATTGTAGACAACAGTAAGAAAAATCCTTTGCTAGAACTTTCTTAAAACTGTCAAAATTTCGGGATTTCCAATACTGGAATTATGACCAATTTTTTTTCATGGACTTCTAGAACCTTGTATAAACCCTGTTATAAGCTAACTGGAAATAAAGCTGCTCGAATTTTGCTACATGGCTCATCCCGCCTGGTTACAAAGACACAGTACCGATATTGGTAATTCTTGGCCAGTCGGCGAAATAGACGGAAAAAAAATTAACTAATAATTATTTTTAATGCATTAAAAATTAGTTTTTTTTTTCAATTCATGCCACCTTGCCAAATTGATTGTGCTGGCTTTAAATTTCTTGTTGATTGCTTTTCCACAACTAACTCTTCCCGCCTCGAGTATAATAACAAGGATTGGCAAATAAGTCGGCAAACTTGGCTTAAACTCTTCAACTTTTAGTCTTCCCAACATCCTTGGGGTCAATTCCTAAAACTGTCCATAGAACTTCTTCGCATCAAGGAGGCACCGCTGTTTACGGAAAACATTACTCATTTATTAAACGCCGTTGAACGGTTTACCATTAGAGGAGGTTACATACCTACAACAGCGTTTTTAACAGGCTGCAGAAATTCGGGTTGCTTTTCGAAAGGTGCCGGCATATTATACACTGATTTTAGCCTTCATTCGACAGAGATGTGCCCGACCTGTACAAACTATAGTCAACTACTCTTAAAGAATGTTAAAATAACTACACTCACAGTGAGCACACTTTAACTAAAACTCCGCCTTATCACGCAAATTAATTCCATTAGGGTTTGAGAGGGCACATAAGGCTACAAAAGTCCACAGAATTGCACACCAAAATGTAAAAGAGTAAATAAAAGGGTGAAGAAAGTACAAAAAAAAAAAAACCTACATAAAGCACAAATGGGTACTAAAGGATATGAACTTCGGAAGGACAAGAAAGGGTACAAAAGGGTATGAAAGGGTACAAAAGGGTATGTAACTGTATGAAAGGGCACAAAAGGTTATGAAACGGTACAAAAGGGTATGAATCTGTGCGAAAGGGTAAGAAAAGGTACGAAATAGTGAGAAAGGGTATGAAAGGGTACACGAGAGTACATGAAACGGTACGAAAGGGAAAGAGGTAACAAATAGTGTGAAAGGATACAAAAGGTATGGAAGGGTACAAAGGGCATGAAAGAGTACGAAAGGGTATGAAAAGGTATGTATGGGTACAAAAGGACGCATAAGGGTACATAAACAGTAAATGGGGAAAAACGAAACGTTATTCAATGGTAAATATGGGCACCAAGGTTTCCCAGTTTAGACTGTGATAAGACTAGCGTTTTGGAATATTAATGTTAAAAATTATTACGGTCCGGTTGAACATGACTTTTAACCTGTGGGTCAGTCAAGGTTGGGCCATACTCAGAGGCTGGCTGTGTATCTAATTTGGGTAAAAAAAAAATGCTACAAAAAAGCTCAAAAACTACGGGTCAAACAATATTCATATCGGTAATCTCGGTATTTATCGTTATTTTCCGTGAAAGACGGGTGAAAAGCCACCCCTTCTACAGACGGGTGAATTTATATACATATATATATATATATATGACGTTCTGTTCCCTGATTATGTCTGTCTCTATCCCAGTTTTCCCTTCCCCGAAAGCACCCCCCCCCCCCCCTTAGGTACGCACTTTCAAGTGACCAACTGATTTTGATAAATTTTAGGTCGAATCTTTGAAAATAAACCAAAAAACGGGGACGTCCTTCAAATGCAAAGCGTGTTTGAGAGAATGGACACCAAAGACAGAAACGACAGTCGAAAATTGGAAGAAATGTAGGCTGCTAACAATTTTTCTGTGGCTTCACTTAATGGGTCTTAAGCTTCTGGTAAAACGCCACACCCCCTCAGGAGTCCATTCTCCCATGTGGCACAGACGCCCTTTGCTGGCCAGTCCGACTTCTCTGCTGCAAACTTCACTTCACGTTACTTCTAGCTGTCACACACAATTCGTGATGCAGTGGCAAGCCCCTTCAGGGTTCAGACAATTTTTTAAATTCTCAATTTCCCTGTCATTTCTAGGTTTTCCACGTGCATCCAATGGCAATTTCCAGGTGTTTACAAGACGTTTAGTTAGGAAAACAAGCAGTAGCTAATGTTTTTATTAATATTTGTACGAAAATAAGGATTAATCCAACATCCCAGAAAGTAGCTGTGCAGAAACTAGTCCAGATGGGACATTTTCATCACAAATATTGTACCAGCCTAAGATTTGGTTTGTTAAAGTAAGATCTAAAATACTTGGGACATAATAAAGGACAAATTAAAATATTTGCTATTGCCTTGGATTTTGTTTCTGATCTGCTAATTCGATGAAACTTACAGATCAGACACAAAAGACAATTTTTTTTCAAATTTCCCTGTCTTTTCCCCGATTTTCAAAGAAATTCTCGTTTTCCCTGCAATTCCCCTGAGATTTTGCCTTTATTTTCCCTTTCCCTGAGATTTTCAGGTTTTCCAGGTTTTGTCTGAACCCTGCCCTTACTCTACATTTACCTCATTCGTCTTTGTACCGCTGAATTTTAATAACCGGGCGATTCCTTATGCTCCAAATACAACGCACGCGTAATACCAAACCTCTGCATTTTAGCACAATGACTATCATCATGGCTTGGCTTACTGAGTTTCATTTGTGTTTGTGCGTATACATCTCCCGACACACCAGCGGGACGCATCTGGTTAAAATATCCACCCGATCCAAAGGCGCAGTCAGAATGATTCAGTGAACCAAGTTTACATTTTGGTAAACACCAGCAATCAAAATGCGACCTTACCTCCCTGCACTTCAACACACCGTGCAAACAAGGAGTTACGGGCTCGAGCAGTTTTCTGACACGTGTCCACTGCTTCCACCACTATGGCAAACGACAGGCGGTCACGTTTCCCTAGGCTGGCCAGAACTCCCTGTATACACCAAAAGGGGAAAAATCCTTCCAATACACGCGCGAGGCCAGTACTAATCCCAAACCTCGCAGTTCTCGAATCTACCCTTGCTCGACAAATCCTCCGGTTTGCCAAACCCCTCCCCCTCGCTTTTCACGCCAAACACAACACTCACCCAATCTCATTACGCCCTTCCCTCTCACCCCACCCCTCCCCCCTCTCGTCGTCCTCCAACTTTTGAAATGGGCGATATGGAAAAGCCTCGAGGCTTTACCAAGACCGGGCTTTATAGGCCACTTGAAGTATCGCTTCCGTTCGCACAAGCAAGCGCTCGATGTGGTCGGCGCTTTACAAGCACAGCTAACTCTACCCACCACCATTTTCTAACTTTGCCATCTCTCTTCCGTGTTCGATCCAGAACGCGGGCCGCGCTCCGCTTGCTTATGCGCGGCCAGCTGGCTCCCTGAACAGCGGGCGGGAACAATTTTTCTCTTTTCGGTGTTCAGCACCAGATGTCAGCACGCACCTTACCCCGTTCGTGCTAAGAGTGCCTTAACGCTATACCGTTTTGCACTAGTCAGCATTTGCACACAGAGTCGCAACTAGCTTTTTCCATAACGTGGGTTGCAAGGGTGAAATGTTGGGCCCCTCCTCAACAAATATACAATTTTGGGGACAAAGGGGCTCCCAACTCATAACAAACAATAGTGAATCATGTCCCTTTTCGGCCCCTAGCTCGTAAATTTTGGGTTCCCTGCCACCTGGGCCTGGGTACCTTGCACCGCCCCTAATTGCAGCACTGTTTGCAACTAATGCAAAGCCTATAAAACCTAAAAATAGTTTTAAAACAAATGTAAACTAGGATAAAGAAAGCTACATGGCCCCCCCCCCCCCACATGCTCAAGTCAAAAGCCTCAGTTATTTCTGGCAGATTATCTTGAAGTCTGTTGCAGAAAAAGACTTAGTAAATAACTTAGTAAATAAAGCTGCCCAACACGAAGTGAGATTGCATCACCATACAACAGGTAATGTTGATTTAGTGACTATGTTTTTGAAACACTCGTGATATCTGAAACAGTATTGCATTGGTAAAAGATAACCATTAAGTGGTGATTAAGCAGTGGAGCCCCACAGCATGCATACAAAATATAGCATTGCAGTGCAGATTAGTACATGACGTTTGATTTAGTGGCTACTTGACGCGCTATAAGGTGACGAAATATAGGACTAGCAGTACAGATTAGTATACGGGTTTTGACTGAGTGGCTCTCTGAAGCACTAGCGTGACAAAGCTTAGGACTGCAGCACACCATAGTACAATGTTAATTTAGTGGTGTATGAAACAATAGTGTGACAAACACTGCAACACTACAGTGACACTTAACGGATAAAAAAAATGTAGTCTAGTACTGGAAACACTATCACGATGACTGTCAGAATGTCAACATTGAGCAGTGATCTAGTATATATACACTTGCAGGATGGATGCAGTCGCTTGGCTCGTTCTTTATCTCTGATAGTTGCTTGTTTCCTTGCGCTCTATAACCACCGAACGTTTGTCAGTACACAGGGTGTCCCAAATGTCCCAAAACACCTTCACAACTTTTTAAGTGGTTAAAATAAAATAGTGAAACTCTGGCAATGTAAGTTTGGTTAAAGGATCTACCTTCGCGTACGACCGGCATTACACCTGCCCTCGTTGGGAGGTCCCAGGGGCCCCCACCCCGAAAATTTCCAATGCCCGGGGGGGGGGGGGGTAGATGAATACTTGATTTGAAAGGTCTTCATTCATTGGGAGAGTAAAGTGCCGCAATGATAGCTTCGATACGATGAGCCCATCCAAAATGGCAGCCAGTCGAACATTAGCAATTTCCTCTGCATCCCTACGTCTTACTCAGGCTAAAGATGTCGTAAAAGGACGTAGGTGGCAGCAAAATGTTTCGTTCAATTTAGTTGGATCACACCTAGAACGTCTTTTGCGGTTTAAAACACAGAGTGTGGGCTCTCCCCCCCCCCTCCCCCGGCGAGGGGCCGCTGAGGCCCACACTCTGGGCTTCCAACTGCAAAAGACGTTGTAGTGTGATGCAACTAAATTGAACGAAGCATTTTTTGCTTCCACCTACGTACCTTTAAGACGTCTTTAGCCTGAGTAAGACATAAGGATGCAGAGGAAATTCCTAATGTTCGAGCGGCTGCCGTTTTGGATGGGCTCATCGCATCGAAGCTATCGTTGCGGCACTTTTCTCGCCTAATGAAGACCTTTCAAATAAGGTATTCATCTCCCCCCCCCCCATTCCATTGAAAATTTTTGACTCCCCCCCCCCCCAAGCGGGGCAGGCGTAATGCCGATTGTACGAAAAGGTCGATCCTTTAACCAAACTTACATTGCCCGAGTTTCACTACTTTCTTTCAACCCCTTAAAAAGTTGGGAGGGTGTTCTGGGACTTTTGGGACGTGACGATCCCAGGATACCATCGGAGAAGTTGGGATAAAGTGATGCGTAGTATGTGCACTTCACGTTGGGGAGGAAGGTTAGGATGTGAAGTAAAAGTAGAATTTAGAATATGCGTAGGGAGAAACTTAGCAGGCAAAATGTATCCCACAGATGGTAAATGAGTCACGTTACGGTTTTCAAGACCGAAAGTATCAAAACGGTGGATTTTCAGAACGTACATTTTAAAAGGTCACTAAATTGGAGGACCGTCGATTGGGATTCCAAATACGCCAACAGATCCCGAGTACGCTGAAGACACATTGCACTAAACCAAAAAGACTGAAGATCACAAAGTTGCACAAGATAGTTCATAAAAGACTCGTGTTTCTTTCCGGATATTTTAGCAATGTCGCAAAAAAGAAATTATTGCAAAATTATTAGGGTTCGACCGACACCGGGTAATGTTATTTTTGACCCGGCTCGGACTCGGAACAAATTCGACCGAGTACAAACAGGGTAATAGAGCAGCGTCATGTGACGTCATATTGGCTGAGACACCATTTGGAGGTAATAGCTACAAGGTGCACTAGATTAAAATGGAACGGAAAAAAAGGCACTTCTAGTCAAGACAGTGCTTTGAGAGCGGATTTCTTAGGCTTAAAAGAACGTTGTTTTCTCCAACAACAAAAATCGCGCGTTATAGGCTTAAGAAATCCAGTCTAATAGCATTGGCTTCAATAAGACGATCTTCCTTTCGCCCTCCCGTGCTCCTTGCAGCTAACCCAGTTACTGGCTCCACCATAGAGTTATACACAATAATACTACGTCGTGTCACTGACCTATTAGTATTTGTTGAAAATTTCTTTATTATTTTCACTTTACCTTTTAAAGGAGCCTACAACTACTTGAATGCTATAGATATTCATTATGGTGCACAGAAAAAAAATCAAATAAAAGGCTGTAATAGTTTCAGAAAATCATTTTCTTTTAAATTGCGGGCGGTAATGAACTAAAATTGAAAATCTCCGTTTTGAGAAAACGAGTCTGGAAAGTCGGCGTTAGTCGGCGCTACTTAACGTTGTTCTCACCTGATCAGCAATAGTGTGTTTAGGTTTGAAGGTTACTTTTCCGTTTTAGTTTTGTGTTGTGGTGGCTCTTTTAACTTTTTTTTTTATAAACTTAGTGTTTTTCGTGATTTTCAACGACGAACTAAGCACAAGCACCTCCGTGAAATCTGAATGGAACCATGGCGACCATGTTGCCAGATAGGAAGTACGGTTTGTCTGGGAAAACAACCCCAAAAAGTCTGGATTTCATCCATAAACTCACCAATATGCTAATTTCACAATTTTTATGGCATAAAGCACTAAATTTTAACCTTGAAGACGGTACCGTGTGAAACCAAATAAATGAAAACCTCTCGCTTTTTTGCTTTAAAAAAAATTGTTTAGAAGGATGCCGACATGCAGCGACGTCTAGTGTCGCGTAGCGTTAGGGCTCGTTTACGCAACGACAGTTTTCTCGCTCACTAGCTTTTACTTGATCAATACTAAATCTGGTGGCTGCTTCTCGCCTTTACTGGAGTATGCGGCTTACGAGTTGTCTATGCGTATTAGTAACCATGGTAATGACGCAGACGCAAATCTTCTCCTCGTGCTTCGTGACACGGCGTGCGACGCTTGCAACATTTGACCGTCGATTTATGACAACAAGAAAACAATTTTTACTGCAGTAAAAGACGACGGAATGTTTTTTGTATGCCGGCATTCGATGGTTTGTCTTCGATTCGATAGCCACGAAATGGACGCCATGTTGGATTTTGAATTCTCGCTGCGAGAAGCTATTTATTCTACCGACGTTTGATCATTGCTAGAAGCTGTATCTTGACGGAGAATAGCAAATTTCTGAAAAAGCGTGAAATGACAACAATCTTGTAGCAATGTTTAAAACCACTGTAGCACTTAGTTCTTTGTCCATGTTGTTATTTATAATACATATAATTTCTTATCTATTACCGCATTCATTTAGTAGCAACGGGAAACTAATCATAAACAAATAACGGTTGACTAGCAAATAGCTTTCGGCGAGCGAGAAGGCCTTTTTGCGTAAACGCGCCCTTATTGTAAGTAGCATGAGAATGTCCGATTCTGCTGTACGTGGCGCCACTAGTCATACACTTCACCACGTACCAGCAGCGCAGTCTGCGCAGGTGCAAAACAACGTCACTGGCGTACACAATAGTTAGCCAACATTCAAACCAAAATTCTTCATACATACAAATATTTGCAGCTCAATTCAAGGTCTGGAGATTTTAGGTAATTTTACGCAAAAGTCTGGATGCCTGGGACACTGTCAAAAAGTCTGGAAAAATCCAGACATGTCTGGGTATCTGGCAACACTGCATGTTGACATCGCGTCGAAGAGGATGTTTCATGTGGGATAATAAGCACCACTCACAACCAGAAAACGAGTTTCCAAAAACGTATTTAAATTTTCGTACGTGTTTTTGAAATTCGCTAAAACACCACTGGAGGTTTTTGTTAGCCAAACCCAAGAACTGAAGCCATTTTTCAATTGTAAAGCAAAAATACAATTTCAGAATGTCAGTAGCGCTAAATGAGTTCAACAAAAACAGAACTTCACGAAGTTGAGAAACGATGCAACGCCGCATGTAAAGGCCTGCAGGGATGATGCCGGGAGTACCAGCTTTCTTCACATTTTTTACATTCCCACTTTTAATTTTTTTTCACATTTTTCTCATACCTTTTTTTTTTTTTTTTTTTTTCATATTTTTCACGCACCTACTTTCATTTCTGTATCACTATTTCTTCCTTTTCATATATCACCAGTTTCACATTTCTTTAATAAAAAATTCTTCTTTTTCAGTAACCATTGTAATTCCCCTGTAATTTCACTCAAGAGAGCGAAAGCAAATTCAAAGCGACTCCTCCCGTAAACCAACCAATTTTTTTTTGTGTGTTCTAAGCACAGGTATGCATGCCTACGTAATTCCAGGCCCAAAATTAGGGCGGATAATTTGATTGTTTTTAATTCGTTTGTGCGTTTTGCCTTTTTTTCGCACCAACACTCTTATTTTTCACATTTTTTCACATTTTTCACGTATTATTTTGCCACTAGCAAATTTTCACATTTTTTACATTTTTTCACACCGGCAGCATCCCTGGGCTTGCTCTCTCCGTCCCGAAATTGACATTAAATTCCTAACACCGACTTTAGCACAAACCCTCACAAACAATGACGAACAGTCAGGAAGCCGCAGAGCAGTGCTACCGTTATGACAACGTTTTCTCCAAAGCGCTGTGTGCGTCAATTGCAGCTCTTTGAGCGGTTTCTCCACAATTAGCCCCGTTAACTGCAAAACAGTACATTCTGTTTTTGTTTCTGGCTTCCATCTCTCCAGAGACTCGCTTCGAACCTTCCTCGCTTGACAACACAAGGAATTTACTCGGTCACGAGAGCCTTGGTGATGAATGGCTTTGTTTTTCTGCCATAAACCAGTTTCGTTGCCTCCGTCTGTCCTCGCGCCAATCCCGCGTTCTTAGTCCGCATCGACACAACCAAACCAAAAGAAAAGGGAACCAGAAAAAAAAAAAAAGAACCTATTCCATCGATCACTGATAATCCCCATGGGAAGAGGCAATTTTACAACCTAATGAAAGGCACGGCCTGTAAGGCCAAATCCACCATCGGATTTTCATTTTTTGGCCTCCACAATTTTATTGCCGTCTTACTTCGGCCTCATTGCGTCTTTTTTATGCATATTCACGATTTTTACTGACACAAAATCTGTACAATTTCGGAGGACTTGACTGACTCAACAAAAGCGATTGTTCGAGCCAGGGCAGGTTTTGTGGAGTCGAACGGGGGGGCATAAAAGTTGCGAGGTGTAAAGAAAGGGAGTCTAGAAAAAGGTTTCCCGGTGCAACCCTTTCATAGCGTCACGCATGGGTTCAGACAATTTATAATTCTCAATATCCCTGACATTTCCAGGTTTCCCAGGTGCATCCAATAGTAATTTCCAGGTGCTTACAAGATGTTTATTTAGGGAAACAGGCCACAGCTAATGATTTTATGAATATTTGTAGGAAAATATAATCCAACATCCCGGAAAATAGCTGTTTAGAGACTAGTGCAGACGGGACTTTAGTGCCCGCCCGCGGCCTATCTTGAGTTCGCCCCAGAATGAACACAGATAATCGATTGTATATTTTTGGTAGCAGAGTGCCTTGTTGATATCCAAGATGGTTACAAAAACAATGGCGGCCGTTGATTAAAGCCGCTCCCTCCGTTTTCATCACAGGTGTTGGTGCCAGCCTAAGATTTGGTTTATTGAAGTAATATCTAAAACTAGAGGAAGCCCGTGTTACGCACGGCTGGTCTTAGATGCGCCGTTCGCAACACTGGTACTGTTTGGTTGCTCATGTGTATGACCCTATTTTACCGAATTTAGTTTCTTCAATCCCATTTTTGCGCATCCTGTTTCTCAAATCACAGGGTGCACCGTTTTAAAAATGTGTCTCTTTGATCATTGTTGCATGAAACAATTGTTCGATGGCTAGTAATGTTACTTCCTTGGTGCAGTCCGTCTGGATGGTGTAGGATGTACCGTTTGCAACACTGGTACTGTTTGGGTAGCTCATGTGTATGTCCATGTTTCATGGAAAATCAAGTTTCGTCAACCCAATGTTGGCACACACTGGCAAACAAACGCTGATTTTCGTTCTCTTCGCTCACTAAAACAATGATCCCGGGTACGACTCGGTCTCATATTTCTGTAGGAGGTAAATAAATACGCTTTTGTAGAATAAAGTTGAAACTTTTAGCCCGGTCGCTTTGGCATTTTTCTTTTCTGGGAGATGAAGATAATACATCGCCGGCATAGCACTGCCTCATTATTGTTTTCTTTTCACTTACAGTGGTGTTATTGTTGGCGACGACTTTGGAAGGTTGCACTGATTGTTGCTGTCCACTTTGAAACAATTCAAGAGCGCTCTGAAAGGCCGAATCTACGAAATAAATAAGCCATTCTATCGTTTCCAGCTGCCAATTTTGAGGCCACGCAGCTTAGTTCCGATTTAAAACTCGTATATGCCTTTAGTTGAAACACGGGTTCTTTCTTTCATTATCCCCATCAACAATCAACGGTTTAGAAGAAAGTTTTAAATCCATAGCACGTGCATCAAGAATTGTTAAGACACCGTAGCAAAGACATCTCACGTGCACGAATAATGAAGAGCGATTAAAGTGATTGTTAACATTCTTACTGTTGTGACCTTTTCATGTTCTAATGTAGTTGCTGGCATCCAGAATTATTTTTATGTAGCTACTTCAACACATTAAAGCACAAATTAAAATATTTGCTACTAGACTGGAATTTTGTTTCTGATATGCTAATTCAATGAAACTTACAGATCAGACACAAACATATTTTTTTCCCCAAATTTCCGCGTCTTTTCTCCGACTTTCAAAAAATGTCATGGTTCTCCAGATGTTCCAGGTTTTGACTGAACCCTATCATGCAGGAACCCTACACTTTTCCATAAACCCTGTCATGCAGGAACCCTACACTTTTCCATAAAGTATTTCGTGTTGACCAGTTCATTCAATTCATTTCCCTTAATTTCTGTGCTTTCCTGTACTCAGGCATGGAAGTCACTCCTGGTTGAAAACGAGGAAATAGGAGGAAAGCCACCAAATTTGTAGTGTTTTATGGACTTTAATGCAATTTTAGGAGGTTGTCAAACCTGAAAAACGAGGAAATCAGCTAAAACGAGGAAAGGAAAACGAGGAAATCAG
>JAHWFP010028354.1:0-16674 GCA_023313725.1 Lithobius niger
CGAACCTGGCAGCATTCGAATAGTCACATCACCCGAGTGGTTATGACGGTAATCAGACTGCACTAACACCTCTAAAATGCTCTGTGTTTTTGGTTAGCCATGTTATTATGTGCAACAATCTTACAGATTAAACAGCAAGACTTACGAATAGCTTCATATTATTAGCTGTTCTTCCGTGCGAATAATCAGAGTACTGACCCTCACTGATTGTCTTGAACTTAAAAATGCGTAAGACTCTTCTGCGAAAAAGGAAGTGAATATTAGGATTCCAGTCCTATTTTATGTTATCACGTACATCTAGTTTTTTATAATTATACATTTTCTTACCACTAAAATGATTCTATATCACCACACAAAATGATGTGAAAGTATGCTTCATGAGCTATAGTATATGGTAGCTCGTTAAGCTAACACTTAAGGCCATACAAATGTCTATTTTCGCTCGAGTACCTCGCTCAGTCAGCGCACCTCTTTACAGCATTCTTAGTATACTCCTTTGCTCGTTGTACAGAGCAGTTTGTTCACGAATTGCCCTGATTGGTTGCTTGGTTGTAATGTATGCATGGTTGGTTGTATTCTCGGTTGGTCTTGTTCGTCTTTTCCTCTGAAAATAAACTAGCTAGCATCCAGAAAAATTGTTCCAACGAACGAAATTTCATCCCTCTGGGTATACCGCGAATTGCAACAAAGCAGAAAACGACTGTAACAATAGAAACTGCAAGTTACGAACGAGCTTCGAAACAACTTCACACTGTGAGAGTCGGACTCGATGGTGGCAAAATTTTCAACAGTGAACTATTTAATAATAATGCCTATAAAGACAAAAAAAAATCAACCCTCAAAGCTGCAAAAAAAAGTGGAAATTGGGGGGCCGCCCCCCCAAAAAAAAAAATCCTCGTAGCATTGCTGACATGCTGTCCGTGTATTGCGGTAACTATGAGTGAACCATCTATAATAGATGTTTCTGACACGTGTTATAATTACGTATTTCTTTAATCTTAATAGGTTGCAAAATTATAGGCAGTCGTTCTCAGAAACGAACTTAACGGAGACTAGGAGCGTACACCACACGATGTTTCAAAAACGGAAAATTGTGCAAGCTGAGTTTTTTCCTGGAGCCTTTGACGATGTGTAAAATAACCCACATACGTCCACGACATCATTAACTTTTACTTCACGCTTTTTAGTGTTTTGATCTATTGCACTTTCCTGGTCCAATGACGTTTTAAGTCCCTTGTCGAGTACATATTTCCCCGTCGGCCACGCAAACCGTTTGTCATGAGCATCATTAGTGTCAGCTTGGAATTAGCCCAGGCCAACCCAATGCCTTATTAAGGGCCGCCTTGTCTAACTTGCTGTTTCATGCTAAACGTAGCCAGACTTGCTTTCGTAATTAGGCGTGCTTAATTAAATCTAATTTTCCGTGTGTTGGCTCAGATTACGTAAGCAAAAGGGCTTCGCTGAACCGTGATGACGTCTTTGCCTCATCTCTCACCAATGGTTGCATCACCGAATTGTGGTTACGCCTCGAAAAGGCGTTGTAAAACTTCGCTACTTTACCGTGACTATTCTTAAGAACGAACACTGACTTGGACTACTCGCAGGGCTGCCACCAATGTGAAAAATGTGAAAAATGTGAAAGTTCTGGCCTCTTCAATAAAATTCTGAAAAAGTGTGACGAGAAAATGGTTAAAAAATTTGAATTTTTTGGATTTTAGTAAAAAAAAATTGCAACGCGCCACGAATAATAAATAAAATAAACTAGTTTTCCAACTCCATTTTACGTATTCATGTTATTCGGTTGTCGCGAGATGGCGATAAGATCCTGCTTCACGCCAAGAAGGATGTTCTTTTGTTACACCCAGAAGGCAATGCGCCCCATGATGCTTCGCTGCTCTGTTTATTTTAGAGAAATAAACTTTTTTTTAAATACAGTCTCTGTTGTGAAAATGATGAAAAGTTGGGGAAGCCAAGGTGCAAAATCGTGAAAATTTTAATAAAACCTGTGTGAAAAATTGTAAAAAAAAATAAATATGTGTGAAGTGGAATTTTGTGTAAAAAGAAAGCAGGCCACAGAAAATAGTAATAAGTAGGCACTTTCACGCACGCGTAACGTAGAGCTATTTGCTAAACTCAACCTTAACAAACATTTCAGCACAGTCTGGGGGCCGCCCATACACTACGTCACGCCTTTTTTGCCTGTTTTGGACCCCCCGCCCCCCCCCCCTTTGTCACAAAATCACAGCATTTAAATTGCCCCCTTATAATTACGTCAGACTTCTTTGCAATCACCCCCATCCCCAAATGCAACATTTCAAAGTACTTTATATTTACATATAATTTTAAAGGTGCATTCCTCACGGTTGACTCTCCTGTATGACTCAGTTTTGCAACATTACTTCACACGCGTGCAAATGTAGCAAAGGCATTAGTTTTCCAATTATTTTTCCACTCGTGAGAAACGGTTTTGCTACATTCTAGACTGGAAGAAAAAAAATAAAAAAATAACTTTCAACAGCAAATGTTGAGACATTTGGGCACCGAGCGGTTTTACGCTAATTTGGGCTTGCTGAATCCGAATCTGCCCGGTGCCAAGTCAAATTTATCCTCCTAAGCCCGGAATTTAAGGTGGCGTCCAAAAATGGCGCCCAATCAAACAGTTTTTTTGGTTTCTAGCGTCTAAACCGTTCATCCGATCGAAAATTAACCGGTAATCAATTATGTTTAGAATAAAATTTCTTTCAAAAAAGATTCTGTTCATATTTTTAGTCAAATTAACCATTCTGGCCGAAATTCGTCATTTAAGTTTTATTAGGCCGGTGAAGATGTATATTTTCCAACAAGGGTAATTAAAACGATTTATTTTTAATTAGGAGCTAAGCTACGGCAGTTCATCTGCGTTGTAGCGCTTTGATTTTGGCGTCGTTTTACGACAAGTTCCATCTTTTAAACTGCTGTAGTAGCCATTCTAATTCAGATAAATGGATGTGATTAGGCTTAGATGAAAGATGAAAATACATATTTTCCAACAAGGCTAATTAAAACGCTTTATTTTAATTTGGAGCTAAGCTGCATTGGTTTATCTACGTTTTAGCACTTTGATTTTTTAATCGTTTTACGATAAGTTCCATCTTTAAACTGCTGCAGTAGTCGTTATAAATTAGATAAATAGATGTAATTAAGCTTATATGAAAGATGAAGATGTATATGTATATGTTGCTACAATGGTTATTAATACAATTTTTTTAATTAGGAGCTAAGCTACGGCAGTTTATCTACATTGTAGCGCTTGATTTTTGCATCGTTTTGCGAAAAGTTCCATCTTTAACTGCTGCAGTAGCCGTTCTAATTTAGATAAATGGATGTGATTAGGCTTAGGTGAGCAATGAAGATGTACATTTTCCAACAAGGGTAATTAAAACGATTTGTATTAATTAGAAGCTAAGCTACAACAGATTTTCTACATTGTAGTTCTGTGCTTTTGCGTCATTTTACCTGAAGTTCCATCTTTAAACTACTGCAGTACCCGTTCTAATTCTGACAAATAGATGTGATTAGGCTTAGATAAAATATAACATATGTACATTTTCATTTTTCATCTCAGCTTAATCACATCCATTTATCTAACTTAGAATGGCTACTGTAGCAGTTTAAAGATGGAACTTGTGGTAAATTGACGACAAAAGCACAGTGCTACAATGTAGAAACACTATTGCAGCTTAACTTCTAGTTAATATAAATCGTTTTAATTACCATTGTTGGAAAACATACATATTCATCTTTCATCTAAGCCTAATTACATCCATTTATCTGAATTAGAACTGCTTCTGCAGCAGTTTAAAGATGGAACTTGTAAAATAATGAAAAAATTAAAGCACTACAACGTAGATAAACTGCTTTAGATAGAATCCATTTAAAAATGCCGACCTCAGGATAATAACCGGGAAACGATTCTAGTAATTTAGAAATAAAATGAGCCCTGCTACAACACCATCTGTACTCCTTGTTAGAGTAAAGAGTGGCACTTAACGTAAGACTTGCCGTTTTAAAGTGGCTTACCTCCCTGTTGTGTAATCGCTGCAAATAGGTTCGAGTGTGCAAATAAGTTATCGCGTACCCTTATTGGCACGAAGCGTTGAAACATGATTGTTTCATCCAGAGTCGGCTAAGATGCGGTTCTTGCTTCCTGGCAGCACAGTTTCTTTCCTAGCCGGCCTTGCCTCACTTGACTTAGCGAGAGAGCGGACGGTTTGCCCAATGACAAAACACGTGAACTTCTAATTTCGCGTAGGTTATTGATAAGGTAGTCCTAGATTTACAACAGACTATCGGCTAGCCGCCATGTTGTAAAATGATAGAAAATAATAAAGCAACTACCTTCCGGACCCCGGATATGCTCGAAAAACGTAAGATGCCTTGTGACTGGATTTGACGTGGAAAATCGAGAAAAATGTGTACGTTTCTTGTTTGATGAATATGTCTCTTTAACCTTGAATCGCGCCCATAATTTTCGCACGATTTCACGGCCGGATTAGGGAAGGGGGGGGGGGTGCTTTAGGTACTGAAGCACCCCTGAAAAAGGGCCGAAAAAGGGCCTCAAGGATGCCTCACGGTCAAGAGAAAAATAAAATAAGATACTATTTTAAATAAAAAAATTTTTTTTTACTTTAGCTGAAAAGTTGGTAAAATCGATGTATTATGCCCCTCTTTGCTGGACTAGGAAAGAGGTTGCAGCACAATAAATCTTAAGCACCAAGCCTCTACGAAGCCTAATCCGGCTCTGCACGATTTTGATTAAATTTGGGTTTGGTCAATAAAATGTCAGCAGTGTTTACGTTGTTGAAGGTGTGGCGTATATCATTTGTCAAGTATTTCACAGCCTGGACTATAAAATGCTCAGCAATCCAGTTGAGATGTTGTTATCCGGAAGGGTTGACCAAAGGACTTGTACTTTAGCAGAGCTTTTTCGGCTTGGATTTCTCCAGCTTAATTGTCCTACTCGTCGTAGTGCAGATAACACGGTTTGGATTCGGCTTCCTTAAGTAAAAACAACAAGAAGAGAGTTTGACAGCCGTAGTTTTTCGTCAATATTAAATGTCTAATAGTTTCTTTCTTACTGACTGGTCCTACTTAGTCTACATTACCCTTCACACTGCCGACCGACCGCCCTTTTTCAACGCTACCATGCAAAAATGAACATTTCCCCTTTCCTTGCAACCGTACAAAGAAAGACGACCAAAGAACGAACGTGCTGCCCATTTTTCATTGCTACCGTGCAAAGAATGTACATGCTCTCCCTTTTTCACTGCTACCGTGAAAGAAGGAACATGCTCGTCCTATCGTTATAATCACCTGTGTTTGGGTTGGTTGTCACAATGACTATACCTATCCCCGTCAGCAACACTATCGCCGCTAAGACAAATACGTAGATAAGTAGAGGAAGCCCGTGCTATGCACGAGGCCGGCCATGAATTAAGTTTACGGACACACTTTTCCCGACTCATTTTTCCCGCACTCTTCCCGACATTTTTCAGATTGAACCTGTTCGCCGACGTACGGGCCCGGTCTTGATCGGCCACTCCTGCCTGGCTGCTCTTTCACGGGGCCGGTAGAATGGGAGAGTCCACTAGCAATGCGGGCGTGAGGAGGGGGAAGTGATTGTACTGCCTTTTACTGTTTTTCTTATCGGCTCTTTTCTTATCAGCTCAGCCGGCATCCAGCATTATTATGTAGATTCGCTGTTCCCGGCTAACATACCTCGGCCTAGTAGGAATTGTCAAAACTGCCCAGTTTGTTGCCGCACTGGCTGTTGTCTCGGTTGGGGCACACAGTTAAATGCCCATAGTTTCCGGGAACAATACATATCGAATATTGCAATTAAGGAGTTCCTTGGAAAAAGGGCATAAAGTCACTTGTGTCCTTTTTCCGCCTCCTAAAAAATCTGATAGAGCACCTCTCAGTCTGTGTAATAAGGGCACAAACGGTAAGAAGTCGACCAACAGAAGCGCTCTACAAGTAATTTTTTTTTATTTAATGCAGGATGTCACCGATTTTTCTACTAATTTCCTATTTTTCTTTTTTCCTGAATAGATCTGCTACAAAAATATGTTTTAAAAAGGAACATGAATAAATATCCCATCAGAAAACACTAACTTTCAAAGATTAAGCATAAAATACTAGTTCTCAGTTTTTTGCCGTTTTCTTAAAACATGTATTTTTCATTAGTGCCCTTTTTCCAGGGAACTCCTCAATTTGTCTATAATTTTTTTCCAGACAGCGGTTTGATATAGATGCGTACGTAGAATTCTATTTATAAAACTAAATAAAATTTTACCCATTGACTTTTTTTTCCAGGAAGATGATCAGCCTGCTGTTTTCTTAGGCCTTTCAATGCTGGTGCTTCCATTCCTGCCTGCCTCCAATCTCTTTATCACAGTTGGCTTTGTGGTCGCAGAGAGAATACTGTACATTCCCAGGTAAGTGGACATTTTTTAATGGAGAACTCTGATTATGGTGTGCATTAACAAACAAACTTAAATAACTACAAACCTGTCACTGAACCTATCATACTCAATAATAATGTTTTTAGCTCAGGCGATGTCATGTTTTACTTTAATGTATGTTTTACAGAGCAAATAAGTTGCTTTACATTTCTTTATTACAATAAATTGCCTTTTTTATATGTCGTAAATATCAAGCCAACAATTAAAATCTGTTGCGTACAGGGGTCTGTACAATAAAACGAAAGAATTTGAGATTTACCAATTATATAGTACCATTTCTTCCCGCTTTTCGTTGGTGAAGTACGGATTAATCACTACACTTCGTTACGGGATAACACACTTACTTATACACTTACCGGTCAAGCACCACGTTCAAAAATGCGTAACAAATACTCGAGTTTCTCAAATTCGCCAAGAGCGTATCAACTGCCGACAAAAGCAGAATGAGTGAATGTAACTTTGAGTCTGAAGCTCTAGCGCCATTACTACAAAGTCGTTGTATTCAATTTCAGTTTCGACTATGGCAAGCAAGCTATACGAAACAACGAAACTCAACTAGCGGTTAACTTCATTACGCAACTTCAGTTTAAGATATCGCGTACATTTTCGCGGAATACGCGTGATGGGACAAAAATAAAACAGCAATTCTAATGATAAAGAACATAATTTAGACGAACTGTTTATGCTGCTCTGTGGCTGCGAAGAGACTAAAACCTGGTGATCACACGTCGCCACCATCTTAGATTTGTGTGGAAGTAGATGGAGACGCCAGTTTGTGGCCAGATGGCGCACCATGTTTTGATCGCGAGTGCTTCTGGTGGAAACGCGGCTAGATTTCGGAGCGAGTGAATAGGGATTGGTTAAACCAACTGGCCTGAAATCAGAAAGAGAAATAAGGAGCTTCTTTTCTAGACGACATTGTCACAAGCGGTGCAGTACACTTCGAGCTAGCACATGCACACTCCCGTGTACGCACTCAGACATAAGCTCCTGGTGTCTCCAAGTTTGGTTCCTAACTACGACCAAACGCGGCTGAGTTAGTATATAGGCTAATGATTGCGAAACGAAAGTAGATCACAGCCATTTTTTTGTTCCAAACACCCGTTTAAGAGTAGATCTCGCAATGCATTTTCGCAGCTACAATTGCGAGTTAGGCGACCCAGGCCACACAGAAGACAATTTTGTGTGAAGCGAAGCGTTACTAACTGCCTATATCAAGGCAAATACAAGGTCAAACTCGCTGCAATCGTATGGTTATTGTTGCATTTAAGGACCTATTTTGGTAAACCATCCTGAGATGCCATGCAGCCGCGAACAGACAGTCTGGTTAGGGCTTTTAAGCAGGAGGGAATCTATTCCGAGCTTTTTGCATACAGCTCTTTCATTGGCTGTTGATTTGCTGTCTCCACTGACGTCACAATACGGCTCAACAGCTTACGCACATTCGCACAAGTCTAACCAGGCCGGAACCAGTGATGTCGCACAAATATTGGCGGGAAAATTACGTAATGAGATGATCAACCTTCCTATATACTATCGTTCCACTCGACCTTAGCTTTAAGGCGAAACCAGACTGGTTGCTGGCGGCTGTTATGCGATGCAAGATGGTGTACCGAAGGCATCAAAATCAGACGATAAACGCAATATCAGCCATACGATTGCAGTAATTTTAACCTTGTGCTCACATAGTAACGCGTCACTTCACTTCTAATTTTCTTTTTTCTGGCTAATGCTTTAGAGTGACTGCAAAAGTGCCGTTGTCATGGTAGAGTCCACCAGCAACACAGTTGATTATCGTTCTAAGGTATCGTTTCGTTTAATGCGTTGAATCGTATCGATTCCACCCATAAATGAGATAGAGACAAAACAAAAAAGAATTCCTCATATTCCTCATGAAGAATAATTTTCCTAAACCATGCGCAATGGCTGTTTGCCGTGACGTCACCATGAGTTAGCCAATGACGAACGAGAACAACGGCTGTTTGGCCGTCTGATTGGACTAGCCCAGTCACGTGATATGCACGTCACAGCAAACAGCCACGGCGCGTGGTATAGTCACTCACGAACTCTCATTATTAACTGTTTTGTCACACGTCGCCAGAGCCAAGACTGATTTCACGTTGAAGTTTTTAAATAGTTTATAGCTTCTAGTTGCGAGAAAAGTGCAGACCACAGCGTAAATACTTGTATCAATACTTTAAATGGCGGAAACTTAGCACGTTCCGTTTAAGTTATTGAAATTCACTGATCGCGATTGATGCCGGAAAAAACCTAATTTACGATAGGCGTCTTAAAATGAGCATAACTCACTTCTTAAGGCCATTTCCGGCTTCAAAACATGTTGTAATGGTGAATAAAGAGTGCTGTCTTGTCTTTCTTAGAAAGCGCAGAACTGTGTATCCACCTGTAGTAGATTTCGGCCCCTCGTTCGATCTTGGGAATGATTTTAGGAAGAGAGTTGCTCTTCATAGGACGCCTATTGTAAACAGAAAAAAAATGAGTGATTTCAGTGGCCAAGAAGTAAAAAAAAAAAGTGATCGGTAGAAAAAAAAAACAAAAAAAAAAGTAATATCGTATCAAAAAAAAAAACTGGTAAAAGGGATGCCTTTTAAAGGAGTGATGTCAATGGACTGCAACATTCGCCAAGTTAATCCCACTTAGTATTACTTTGGACGTTAAAGAAAAAACTTAATTATTGCTACCGAAAGTTTAGTTCTGGTAGTTAAGCCTAGAGAGTAAGTTTGGGTCTCAGCTTAACGACCCTTTCGCCATATTTATTTATATGATTTATTTAATGCTTGTCGTAAATTAGAACTGTTTTCTAGCACCATTCGTGACCAGTGAATTCATTATTTTCTTACTAATTATGATGACGTTTGTGATCACTGCAAAAGACAGAATGTCATCAAGACAGAAAACCATGTTAAAAGTGTATGTTATCAAGATAGAAAATGTCATTGTGTTTGTATGCTGCATTTCTAAGACTAGTGTATACCTTTCTATTTTTTTACTCCACCTAGTGTAGGCTTCTGCATTCTGGTGGTGCACGGCTTCTGTCGTCTAAGTGAATATCGTCCAAGATGGCGAATTGGTCTTCGCCTCGCTTTCGTCCTCCTTCTCGTCTGCTTCGCCTTCAAGACGGTCACAAGAAATCGAGTTTGGCGATCACGTGATGCCCTCTTCCGGTTAGTAACATTTTAGACCTCTTCTCCAATTTGTATATCAGTGAAAACTAATCCTGTGCCCACCTGAGGAAGCTGGTTTGATCGGCAGCTAGAAAAGGGATGAGAGACGGACTAGCCAGGGGTAAATATTTTACTCACCGATCGAATTAAAAAGCACTTGTATACGATAAATAAGGAATAAAGTGCACACCATAACAATTTCAATTGACTATTCGAGTCAAACCAGACTCGTTACCAAGAGTACATAATAACAAAAATATTTACTAAGGAGTCAAAGTTTACTAAAGGTGTAATTTCAGAAACCCGTATATGTTCACCAGAACAAAACTGGCTAGGGCAAACGAGAGATCGGGCAGGAATGATTTTAAAAATTTGTAACTTTTACTTTGCTATTTCGTTTCTGTCCGATCTCTCGGTTACCCTATAGTATCTTGAGTTCGCGCCTATCTTGAGTTCGCCCAAGAACGAATACAGATAATCGATTGTATGTTTTCGATAGCAGAGCACCTTGTTGATATCCTAGATGGTTACAAAAACAATGGCGGCCGTCGATGAAAGCCCTCCCTCCAGGAAGATGTAGACGCTCATAAAATATCTGCAGGACTCAAGATACGCTGCGCGCACAATAGTCTGTTTTATTCTGGTGAACATACGGGTTTCTGAAATTTCCCCTTTTAATGACTTTTACTCCTTAGTAAATATTTTTGTTATCATGTATTCTTAGTAATGAGTTTGAGGTGACTCGAAACACCGAGCGAAATTGTTACACTTTGTGCACTTATTGGCTTTTATTTCTTAGTTTTTACTCGGGAATAAATGTTGGCGTTGAGATAAATTTGGTGGGAAATTTGCTCATATTTGCTCAGTTTCCTGTTGTTTTCAGCACTTTTAGGGAAGAACTGGGGAAAAATTCATTCTTTTTAGTCCCTGGGATAAACTTATCCCTTGGGCTGGCCCTACCGGCTATAGGTGACGATCGCCACCGGAGCAAATGCGGTTTGGAGCCAATTTGTTTTTCAGCCTATGCTGTGACGGACGGGCTGCTTATTCGGTTATACGATTATCTCCCTCACATTGTTCGGTACACCCTTTACATTGTTGAAAACCTGGAAAAAACTTAAATCTCTATTGTTGAATAACTGGAAAATACAATGTAGAGAGAGACACACACCAATCTAAAATTTGTGGTAAGTTTTGTATGCTTAAGGAAAAAAAATAATAACGATAATAACAAAATTAATTTCATTTTCTACCTGTTTCAAACCTTTAAAAACCCTTCAGATTCCCCTGACCCCCACCGGGGATCTTACCCATGAACCCGTGTACCCACAGGGCAGCAAACGTAATCAGCACCCGGGTCAAATACTCCCAGTCCTTCCCTGAAGACAAGGTTCCTGGCAGATCTTATCGGTGGGATATTGAGAGAAACTAGCATATTCAGTGGCTATACGGAATGAGATTGGTCCTACATTTTATTTTTCCAGTCCTTCAACAGTAGGAATATCTATTTTTCCAGTCCTTCAACAACGTAAAGGATGTACCGAACAATGTGAGGGAGGTAATCATATACCCGACCTAGCAGCCTGTCTGTCACAGTTTATAGGGTGAAAAACAAAATTGGCTCCAATTCGGATTTGCCCTGGTGGCGATCGTCACCTAGCAGGTAGGGCCAGTCCAGGGATCTTGTGTGACCTATCCAGGACATTATCTCTGCCTGCCATGTTCGGAGATTTTCCTGTTTCACGTTTACTTCTTCCTTACTGTACTTATTCTGTTCCTAAAACGTCGAGATAGGTTCAAAAGCGAGCCGGTTCATCTGTACGATTCTTCGTTCTTTTCAGATGACGAAAAGAATAATTTTAATATTAAGAACGAAGTAAAAAAAAAAAAAAGGAAGCATCATGCAGACTTAAGCTGCTGCTTAAATTGACACAGACGTCTTATTAAGACCGCGCACATTGCTTCATACTAAACTCGGTCCAGTCTGCAGCGTCCCTCAAAGAAAAGTTCTGGGCCGTTCTACTGACTTACACTGCCCAACCTGCGTTTTACTTGGCCCTTTAACGACACGCGGTGCAAAGCAGAGCAAACGAGCTTCTCATATGATTCTGGTGTTTGTCTTTCTTCATGATACTTTTTGAACCCCATTTTCCGATTCATTCCAAATTTCCCACGTGCGTGCAAGGCCTATTTGTAAATTCAAAATGACTTGCCTTTCTGACTATACCGTAGAAGACTGAGGTCTGGACGGGCTCAATGGATCAGGATCAGTATAATTTAAACCAAAACCGACTGAGACAAAATCTTCATGCATCTCAGTCGGGCTTGGTTAAAAATATACTGATACTGATCCATTGGCGGCATGGAGACCTCAGTATACTGAGGTTATAGTCAAAAAGGCAAATCATTTTAAATGTACAAATAGGCCTTGCACGCACGTGGGAAATTTGGAATGAATCGGAAAATGGGTTAAAATACTGTCGGAAAAAAATGGGTTAAAAAAATTCTAGGCCAACTGAGACAAAATCTCCAAACACCTCAGTGGGCATTGCTGTCAACATAACTTCGAGTGAATGAATCGGCAGGGGATTTGCTATTCCGGGAATAAATTTGCGCAGGGGATTCTGAGAATTTTGATCCTCAAATATAAGCGTTAATCATCCATCATTAATCACGCTAATAATTCAGGGATCAATAATAATAATAAGCAGTTTGTTGTTCTGGCAAGAATCGCGGGGATCACTGACTGCCAGCCTAAAAAGTGGCAGCATTTAAGATGCGTGTAAAAGCGTTAGTAAAAGAAATAATAAAAAGGGAATATGAAGGTGGCAAGGTGATAACTAATGCAAGACACACAAATTTTAAAAGATTGCACATAGATGAAAAAAAATTCAAAAATTACATTGCCAATGGAAAGGTTGGATGGAACTACGAAAGGGTGGGGTAGGATCCCAACTGCCTTACCACCAAAGTTAAACCTGCCAGGGACACAAAAAGGTCCCCGATGGTATCGCCGGTCGAGTGGAATAGAAGAAGGGTGAATGGCCAATTGTCATATAACAAAACAATGAATAAAATATGTAAAAGAATGTTAAGATTTTAAAAGTCTTTACTTAAGTAGAACGTCACATTAAAAATAAAGTAATTTAAATTAAATGATTCACCTGACTACAGTTAAAAAATGAAGAGACACTCCAGTAGAGGTAGTCAAAAAAATGTATTAAATGGACATACCTTCCAAATGATATTCCTATCCATTATTTTTCTCGATATTTCACATCAAACGGGTCACAAGGATTTGTTTACTTATCGTTAATCAATCCCTTGTTAAAATTCCATTTTTAACAAATGTGGCATCCAGGAGATTTTCTGTTGAATATTGGAGAGTATATTTCAAGCATCTCACGCATATTTTACAATTTAGCACGTTTACATGTTGGATCGGCTTTCGTACGTTAACCGTGACTTATCATCGTTTCCGGTTTACGGCGACACAGTTTTTGCGTTTATGACGTCAGTGACCCTCGTGTCATTCATGTTTTCTTATCGCACGTCCAATGCTGAGTCAAGTAACGACCAAGCGAACGTGACGTTGTAGGACAACTACCTTAAATCTCGCGAAACAGTACGACGGCAACATGCACGGACGGAGGGCTGTGTGTGGCAGTTGTTGGGCAAGAAGTAATGTAACTTTAATGTAACAACGAAAAGTAATAAAACTTGAAGCTTAAATGATCCAACCTATACACACCACGTTGCGAGCCTTAGGCTATCGGCTTTTCCAACAGTTTTAAATCCATAAACATTGAACGAAATTCGTGCGATAGTATTTTACACTGTGTAAACATTAATATGGAAACATTTCATTGCTTGATCTAATTGCCTGCCGTTAACTGGCATTGTCGAACTTAATTAACCCAACAGCTAATTACGAACTTGAAAACACTTGCATTAATCCTGCAGACACGTTTTTTTTTACACCACGTGTTTGTGAGGCATGCTAATGTTATCGCTTGACGTCACTACAGGCCACGCTGATCGCCTATATCCAAAGCACGCTGACTAAATAAATAGCTGCTTCATCGGCACCCCTGTGCTCAGCACTATCATGTCGAAGTTCGCTGAACAGCGCCATTGCCATCATTTGAGAGACTTAGCACCTTGGCTATCGATGACGTGTATATATTTCTGACACAGCCCAATGACGTACATATACGTCACGTATAAACTTAAAATACAAGCGCTTCAAATGATAAAATCCAGCAAGAGAGGTAAACAATGTCTTGAATTTCCACCACTGGATGGAACCATCTTTCCATTGCAACTGGTTTCAACCATTAGATCATGACGTCATCGGGCCCTGTTAGACCGTGATAGGTCATTGGGCCCTGGATAGATCCCATCCACCTTGGATTTTCATTAGTGTCGCGAAAATTGAAGTAATTATTAAGTAACTCGACTATAATGTATTTTTCAGACAACGTTTCATTACTTAGTCGACTTATCTTGTGAAAGAATGTAGTTTTAGTTAAAATAAGGCCTTTTATTCGGGTAGAACGGGCAGGGCCGGATTTATAGAGGGGCAAAGGTGGCAATTGATCCGCCCCCCCCCCCCCCCGGCTCAAGGGGCCCCCTTTACACGAATATATAATAATTAAAATAACATAATTACTGTACTTTCTTGAACAAGAAATGAAAACTTGTGACGAATCGCATCACCGATGGCAGTAAGGCTTATAAAGTTCAGGTTTGCCAAATAGGCTGTTAGTAAGGATGTCGCATGAAATTTTGTTTCTGTAAAATTCCTTTTTAAAAATAAGTATTTAGGCTACGTATTGCGTATTGCAGGGAAGCCATAGCCTCACTCAGCCTAACAGAAGGACACGTCGTCACCCTCATAGGGTGGAGTGAAAATTAATTATTCTGCGGTGCGTTTAGAGATTTGCCGATCTTGTAGCGATGCACACTTGTGTCGTTCGGGGCTCAGCAGGCTATGACTAACGTACAGCCGCTGCCGAGCTTGCCTATAGCATAAAAGTCAGTCCCATAAATAACTTTATGGACAAATTATGTAAATTTAGTGAATTGTCCTTTTTGCTATGTATATTAATTTCTGAGTTCGAGAGGCCCATCGAACCCCTGCAGTGCCCCCGGGCCCCCCCCCCCCCCTGTCTAAATCCGGCCCTGAGAACGGGAGAAGGGACTTCATCAATCTGAACTAAAATATCTCCTGTCTGAATCTATACAAATGCCTCATATAAAATGTTAGCTAATGCCATCTTCTCGGCATTCTTTTCACTCGCTTTCATGCTTCACCTACGAAAACTTACGTTATTCATCAACATAGATTGTAAGTTGATTAAACCTAAATTTACAAAAGCGATATTAGCAATTGAAGTGGAAAGCATCTATCTTGCATTTGCGTCTGCATTTGCTTGTGAAATGGGGCCCCAATTTAATTTCCAAGCCCCAATTTCGTGTGTTAATCAGTTGAGAAGATTATGATGCTGATTCGAAGATAGGCTCCAGTCAAATTTTTATTTCTCTGCATTTGCTGCACATTAAAATGGCGCGAAAAGCGACTGGTTTAGGCAAACGGAAGAGAACGTTAAACCGGTTTTTCACTCCTACGTTTTCACTGACAGTACTGATTCTCAATTCCCGGACCACTGATTACTCATTATTTTTTCTTTCTTTTTTTCTGAGTACTTGCTACTTATTATCTTGCATTAAAAAAAATTGTTTAACAGTACGTGATTGTTCGTTTCAGGTCAGGTCTGGAAGGACTGCCGTACAACGCGAAAATGCATTACAATTTCGCCAATCTTCAAAAGGACTTAGGAAACATCGATTTAGCCATTCAACATTACAAGACCGCATTAAGGTAAGATGGACGATCGATCCGACGACCACCTTAATCCTAATTGCAAAAAAAATAAAAAATAATATTTTTTTTTCAGTAACGAGTGTGTTTTAATATTTCTTCTCTGCCTGTTTGAACGCACAATATTAGTCCTAAATGCAGATTTGATTTTTTTTTTTTTTTTTGAAAACGTGATACTTTTTTTCATTTTTCGCTTGGGTTGTTGCGCTGCACGGTGTTTTCCAATCCGACCAAGCAATTTCTCAAAATTATCAACTAGGAAAGGGGAATGCCTTTGCAAAGCCAGTCGACTTGAAAATATGACCGTTTTTGAGTTCAGCAACGAAGAAAATATTAATGTTCTTTGCTGCCAGCCTAGCCTGTTGCTTTGCCCAATTTCAAAGAAAACTCGAGATTTTTGAAGACTTTAAAATGAAAAATAAAAAAATAAAATAATAATTGTTTGGTTGATTTTAATTCAAGCGGTGACAGCTTTGTTCTGCTCAGTTGTCATGGATATGAATCTAAACAAGAAAAACATGTTATGGCAACAATTGGTTGCTAGGAAGAGATAAATATTCTTGCAGCTTCAAATCGTAAATTGAAAGATTTTTTTTTAATATATGTATCATGTGAAGCCGATTCAACATAGTCGTTAGGATGTAAAAAAAAAAAACAGAAATCACTGGGGAACAAAATCGACAACATTACACTCTGAAGACGATGTGTAATGACAGTACACATGAATGTGTACTTTCTCAGCCTCCACACGAGTTGTGTACTGGCAGTACACAGTCTGTGCACTGAGAGTACACATTATCGTAACAACTTGTATACTACCAGTGCACAAATTGTGTACTCCCAGTACGCAGTTCGTGTGGAGGCTGAGAAAGTACATATTGATGTGTACTGTCAGTACACATCGTCTTCACAGTGTATGAACGGCCGACGTGGTGTACCTCTAATCCTCTTGAACTAAGGAACCTGAAAAGATGAGAGTAGCGCCAAATGAAAGATAATTAAATGACGCTTCGGATATGCCTATTTTCATTGCTGTAACTTTTTTCACTCTCAAATACATGAAAAACTGATCCGAAAACTGCTCATGGCGTCAGTGTTCTAT
>JAHWFP010028359.1:0-14461 GCA_023313725.1 Lithobius niger
TGTACAGAAGACCGCCTGCCACTATGTAGTCGCTGCAGCCCCTTGTTTGACAAACCGATTCAAGCAACACATAACTATACTCTTGTGCCGAAAGAATGTTTTCCTTATCTGGGCATTTCACTGTTTTAATAGAAATATGGATATTGTGGATTGCTCACTTCTATTCAAACCGTCGTACGTTACAAAGTGAACCACCTTTAACTTGTAAGAACGATGGATCGTGGATCGGACATTTATTTCTATTAGAACAGTGAATTGCACATATAAGGACAACATTCTTTCTTGAACAAGAAGATAGTTCTGCACGATCGAGTAGTGGTGAACTGGTCAACACAAATTGCGCCGAACATGTCCAACCGTCCCCTACAAAATTCATCACACTCATAAATAATTTTGATTTTATAAATTACGATACGAAGATCATTGAGGGTAAACCTCTTGATTCAGTATAAGTTTGACAAAATAAGGAGCTTTGTTCGTCGCCCATTTACTATTTGCGCCCACTACATGGAAATAACTGATAATTCTCTTGATGTTTGTACCCGACAGTGGCGTAAGTGTTCCCCCGGGAGGGGGGGGGGGGGGGAGTCGGGGGTCCCTGAAAAAACTCGCCGAAGGGCGGCAAAAATCATTGGAAAAATCAGTTTATTTGGTATATTTTCAAAATTTTCTTTTGATGAACCCATACATTACATAAACAAGAAAAATAATCGTACAATCAAAGTAAAGTGGTCGTTCATCAGGGGCTTAAAATCCCCCCTCCGCTTCGCCTGCCAGAAAAAAAAATATTACGCCACGTCTGGCACCCGAACCAACATCGTAGACTTCGTGTTTAGACCAACCAACTGGGCTGTCATCACGTGAGAGGATACTTAAAATTCCTGATAAGATGGATGCATTGTGCAGTACAACAATTCGCCAAGCTGGGCCCTGTAATCCGTCATACACTACCAAAAAGCATTAAAATGTCCAACACTCTTCGTTCAAGCTCCTCATATCATTTAATGGTCCTGACGTTCTATTAGCAGGATGTTGGAACGGTTACGTCCCGTTTCGCCAAATCCCGTTTCGCCAAATATCGTTTATGAAATTTTAGGCACACGAAACATTTAAAACATTTAAACACGAACATTTATAACATGATGATGGTCAGACATTTGTCTATAAACACCCGTTTTGCAGAATTCCCTTTTTGCAAAATAATTTGTTTCAAATTACGTGCCCCGCTCGCGCTGCGGCGCTCGCTGTGACTAAGCATAAATCATCAGAAACCACAACTAATCAAAAATTATTAACAATTAGTCATGCCTCTTTAACTTCTGCAATGTTAAACTTTTGAAGAATATTTTGATTCTGAGAAACGGGATTCCGCAAAAAGGGAATTCCCGGTTGGAAAAGGTTGACCATCACGTGTATAACTTGGCATTGACGTAGTGACGCCGAAGCATTCTAAACAATTTTATTTAAAGCGCACGTTTTTCCGTCTGTATTGCCAATTTTCAAAACGCTAATAAGAAATCAATTGGGCTTATTCTGCCACTGCTTGCATCTGTTAAATGTTTGCGTTTTAAAGCCCCATTACATAAAAATAAAATATTAAATTTCGTGTACGTAAAATTTTGTAAAAATCGTTTTTGAGAAACGGGATTTGGCGAAACGGGACTGGCCCCTGAGGGCAAAATTGTTAATCTGCTTTTTTTTTTGGCGAAACGGGCGTTCAACGTTGGAACGTTTAATGACGAATGTACAGCTTTGTTTGGTAACTAAAGTAAACTTTCTGATTAAGAGTAAATAAAGTAAACTTTCTGATCAAGAGGCTTTTCGTAAACTTGTGGACAAAAAGTATAAATAGAAACTTGGCAGAAAACAAGTCATAAGTTACAAACAAAAGCAGAAGGTAGCATCCGCAGTTTCCGTAAAATTTATGTTTTTTTTTTGTTTTGTTTTTTTTTACGGCTAAAAACACTAAGCAGGCGGGAACGAACTCTTTGAAGGTTCAAAATTCCAGTAGCGTTCGTTTGAAGTTGGAAACCGGAAGACGTCCCCACACGACTATAACTTTAAATCACAATACTTCCGGGGGGAAAAAAAGAGAAACATTGTAGTAATTGGAGAAAGTAGAACAAAGTCTTGAACGTGCCGAAGAAACGTAACGAGCAAGGCTCCTTCCTGAGAATACTGTTGAAGTGTAGCCCCGTCTTGTCTTCATCCATGTGTTAGTCATAAACCAAGAGACAGGCTTTTGTGTCCTTAGGGGCGTTTTGGGTCGGGATGGCCGTCATGTCGCATTCTTGGCGCGTGCACATCGCTCCCTGGATTACCCCACCCCCACCTATTGTTCTCCACAAGGCATTTTCGGTCCCATAATTGACCCCGGGTTCCTGCAAGGGTCCTTTGTCTGCCCTCAGAGCAAGGAGTTGCCTTGTTAAAATTCGGAAACAACAACGTATCACTCCCACACGGAGTGTTTTTTTGTGCCTACTTTTTTTTTTTGTCATTTCTCTTTGTTGTCTTGTTTTTACTTTTTTTTACGGAGTCAAGTCGCGTGTATTCTTTGTTTTTTTTTTTTAGGATTGATCCTTTTGGGCAAAAATCCCGTATTCGTGGACCTACTGTGCTGTATATTGTTAAAGCAGATGACATGTTGCGATTTAGTGAGGATTTTTTTTTTCGTCCTTTTCCGAAAAACTAGCACCATGCTCGACTTAGACTCTAATCTTTCTACTCGGTATTTATACATAAATCAAAGCTTAACACTGCTGAATGGTCGCCAACAAACAAACCGCAGATCTATACAATAAATCTCACTTAAACCATGCGCAATGGCTGTTTGCCGTGACGTCACCATGAGTTAGCCAATGACGAACGAGAACAACGGCTGTTTGGCCGTCTGATTGGACTAGCCCAGTCACGTGATATGCACGTCACAGCAAACAGCTTCACTTTTTGTTTATATTAGGGCAATGACATCAAGTTCGTGAATCGTCGGACTTTCATGGAAACACGAAGCTGCTTCTTATCAGGATTCGGAGCTTTACGTTTTAACTTCGTTAATAGGCGGCATAAAAATGATGTTTAGGCCTACTTAATATACGAAACATTTACGTTGAAGCAAACAAAATTACAGGTAGGATTACAAAATGCGATGGGGGCTGGTATTGCTACGCCAAATAGAAGAAAACATCGTAAACGTCGTAAAACTAAACATCGTAAATCGAAAACGTAAATCGAAGTTTCTTAGACGAATCGTTTTGCGGAAAGCAAAAGAAAAAACAAAAATTCTCGTACAGAATGCCAATCATACTTTATGAAATGTATCATTTGGGCGTTTTAGCACTCAACACCTTCCCAGTAATTTCTCTCGACCTTCGATCTCGGGAAATTAAATTTGGAATGGAGTTTGGTGCGAATGATGGTTAGATTTCATCAGGGACGACGCTAGAATCACTTCAGTGGGGAGGCGGCAGTGGGGCAGCAATTTTAGCCAGGGGGGTGAACCGAAAAATGCTACTTTTATGGTCCCCCCTCCAAAAAAAAAAGAATAAAAGTAAAAAAAAAAAATACTCTTGCAATTCTTTCTCACGCAAAACGTTCTTAACTGTTTTCTACACCATTTTTTTTACATTTATAAAACCAGCTGAAAAAAAGATGATTTTACAACTCTCACAGTAAAACCTGGGCTCTATTGATGTGACCTAAAGTCCTTCATGTCGCTGTGAAAGAAACTAACGTAGTTTTCTTAACATGTTACCAGAATTTTCTTCGTTTATACATCTGATTTTGATCTGAGGTTGGGGGGGGGGGGGCGCCAGGGGGGGGGGACAACCCCCCCTTAGGGTCGTCCCTGGATTTCATCGAAGCACTTGGGGTATTATAGCCCATAATTTCACCATTGGATAGCACTCACGAATTTTATTTGAGGGGGCAGCGGGGAGGGTTAGAAAAAAACGTCCGACACAATCCGCTACGTCGCGGAGTGTTTAACCCCCTCCTCCATCAAGCCCATGATTTTATGTAATTTTAGTATTTGGAACTGTTAAATTTGCTCATTTTTTTCATCTGCCTGAATGTTGTTTTTTATCAAAATTTATTCCTAATCTCTCCGGACTTGACAAATACATCTTTATCTCCTCCCCCCCCCCCCTCCCCTTCCCCGCCGCCACAACGGGTGCTCAACTGAATTTCACAGGCAACTGCATAAGAACCTATAAATGGAGCGTATTGGACAACTTCTAAATTTACCGTGTCAGCCTAAAATGTTTTCTGTGACCTTAATAACGGGTTGAGTGAGTCATCTTTACGCCAGTGGAGGGGCGGCCGTAGCGATAAAGGCACTATGTCAGTGCCTCTGGGACGAATTGAGTTGCCAGTTCGAATCCGGGTCATGCCGCTCCGACGAAACGTAAGTGCATAAAGGTAGCATACTTTACTATGTTATTTCTTTTGTATGATTTTCGCTGTTTGGCCTGTTTTCCTCTTTCCTTGGTAATACGCAATTTACAGAACAATTTGGAAACCAGACACTTTAGTAGATTTAGCATGTATGTTAGCAAGAATTCTTGATGCTAGTTATGTTTCTTTATTACGTCATCATCCACATCTCGAATTTGTGCGCATGCAATAATAACCTTCTCCGGGTTTGCAATATTAGTCCCCGCAAAATGTCTCCCGTGTTCCTCTTTCGGGATGCAGAGAGTAGCTTCTTATTACGAAACGAAAGCGCGGCGCGTATCTCTGTAGGCCGGTCTGTCTGCCTAGCCCCAGCGGTAATTATTATTAAGGCTTGGGTTCGTAATTAATGGCCAGCTCATTGAACATCGTAATTGGACCTATTGGCTAGGGACTCCCAGACCCAAATTAACCCTTTGTTGAACAAGAACCCGAGAGCCGGGAAAACTGGCAAAGAAAACGAAGCCGGAAATTCGAATCCTGGCTGCCTGCAGCTTATTGGCCCTCTCCAGGGCCAAGGACGAGGTTTCTTTTTTTTTTTTTGTATTGGCCTAATGCAGCCAAAATAGAAAAGCGTTTCTTGGAACTAATTTGCTAATAAGAGCGTAAGTAGCATATGTTTGAGCCACACTCGCGCTTCGCTTATGTAAATGAGGCGAGCCGGTTTAACCGAAGGGGGAGGGGGGGGGGAGATGGGCCACTACAAGGTGTAATGAGAATTCCGAAACTAATTTACTTACAGCAGAAATATTCTACGTATTTCCGTTATGCAACCAATTTGATTCATTTTTTTTTTTTTTTTGGTGTTACCGTACGGTTATGGGAATGTCTCTTGAAACAAACGGAAGTTAAGTAAAAAGACGGCAGTTAATTTAATTTAATTCCAACTTCAAGTTGCCGGTTTCCCAAAATGGAATGTGACAAACTTACAAAGAAAAGAACAGATATTTAGTGTAAAAAATAATAACAATATAACGTTCATAATTAACAAAAACATTTAATTTTGGTCAGCGCGTAAAAATCAAAGGGTAATAGTATACAGAGGCACAATTTAATCAAAATAAAACTTAATATCATCAGTGATGTGCACGCCCAGTTGAGTTTTGAAAGTGTTAGCCGCGGGAGCTGATGTAACAAAATCTGGAAGAGAATTCCACATTGCAACAAGTCGATTAGCAAAGTAGTTTTTTTTTTAGTTATATATAACCTTGAGGGAGGAATTTTCAATTTAAGTGCAGAACCTCTAGTATAAAATGAAGAAGCCTACATTTCAAAGAGGTAGTTACGCAGGTTGATAGCAATACCTCTTATTACCTCGAACATAAGGAGTAAACATCGTCCGTGACGGCGCCAGGTAAAGGAGGTAGTTTAAGAATGGTAGTTTAATCACGCGGCTTAAAAATGGCCGGCAAACAACAATAAGGGGAGCGAGGGAGAGCGAATTTCGTGAATGTAAATTATGTTAGCTAAGTGCATCCGCATACCGCCGTTGTGCTTTGGTTAATAGATGCTTCAGGTCCGGGGATCATACGACGAAGGTTTGGGCCTTTAAGGGCTTTGTGCGTCCCCTCCTCGAGTATGCAACGCCGGTTTGGTCCCCATATTTGACACGGGACAGTGACCTCCTGAAGCGCGTTCAACGAAGGTTTACAAAAGGCTT
Organism: Lithobius niger; assembly: GCA_023313725.1. Lineage (NCBI taxonomy): Eukaryota > Metazoa > Arthropoda > Chilopoda > Lithobiomorpha > Lithobiidae > Lithobius > Lithobius niger. The sequence goes on from JAHWFP010028359.1 coordinate 6,110, forward strand.
AGCACGCTTTCGTGAGGTTTGCTATGGGGAGCGCCTTGAAAGGTTGGGCCTGGAACTCCTTGAACTTCGTAGAATGAGATTTGATCTCATCTTAACATTTAAGATTCTCCATGGGTTTCTCTCTGTTGATTTGCCTTTCTTTGACTGCGCACCTTACCCAAATCGCACTCGGGGTCATAAATGGAAACTCGCTGTCCCTCTTTGTCATCTTGAAAGTCGTCGAATTTTTTTTTCGGTGCGAGTCGTCCCAATTTGGAATGCCCTTCGTGCGGAGACAGTAACTGCGACATCTGAAGCAGGATTTCGTAGGTTATTGCTTTCTGAACAACTGGACAAATTTCTTAAACGTCCGATTGTGGCATGCACGTAAATACCGTTATTTCACTTTTAACCAGGAACAGAGTAAGTGGTCCCAAGCCATTCTGTTACCCTTCCACTGTTTGGTAACTTGTATTATTAATAGTTATTGGTTAGAAGCGAGCGGTTAAAAATCAATAACCGCGAGATTCTAGCCAATAACTGTTTTATGCTACGGTTGGGACGTCTAGCTAACTCTTATTTTATTAAAACGTGTTTGCGTTTTGTGAAAATATCTTGATATGAATGAAGGTCATTCCATTTTAGTTTTTGGAGGGTGGAGTGGATGGTAGACCGACGAGTCCTTTGCGTCCGTTTGTGGGGGGAGTAGGTGGGAAGGAGACGAAGCGTCGTTTCGCCGTATTTCACGCTAGCCAGCTCGCTTGTGTTTTCGAAGCTTTTCGGAGTAATAGAACTTCGATAAGATAGAATGACATTCTGGGAAGGTATGTAATTCATTTTGAGCGTTTGTAGTTTGAGAATTGTTTAAAAAATACGATAATAGGGTATCGGTATGAATGAAGGTCATTGCATTTTAGTTTGTGGTGGGAGGGGGGGGGAGTTAATGCAGAGTGAATAGCTTATAGGCCAGACATATAAGTGTTTGCAGGGATGGGATTTCATTCCTTTCAAGTAATTCGTTTTGTACGTTTTTATTGCGTTACGTTTTTTTTTTTTTTTGCACGCTGTATTTGGTTGTTGGTGTGTGCATTCCCGGTCGCGTGATCCGGAAGTGTCAAAAATGTGGGTTATTGGCAAAAGTGTGGGTTATCGGCAAAAGTGTGTGGGGTAACTTGATAACCCACACTTTTTGCGATGACGCACACTTCCGGTGTCGGTTAACGGGATTTAACCAGAGGAAATTTAACATGGCGTTGAGTTAGCGTGACGTCACAGCCGTCATATATTAAAGTTTGATATATGCGGTTTGTAAAAATACCACGAATTGTTTTGGTTGGTGTGTTTATTGGCCGGCATCTTTGAACTTCAATGGGGGCTGGCTGAAGCTACGATGTGTTGTTGGTGCTGTGGTTCTTTTCAATCGGTGAGTGCTATTCGCGCTAGTAATCCTTTTGTGACGTTACGTCGAGACCATTGCCATTGTAGAACCGCCTGGTTGTACAAGAGAACGTCTGGAGATTTGTTCCATGGATCCATCCCGTACCATAACAAGCTCGACAAGAAAATGCTTGGTCACCCAGACTATTCCCTTTTATCCCAGACGTAATTTATTTAGACGCTTATTTGTTATTTATGAGTTGCCTAATTATCGCTGATCCCTGTTAGAATTATTCACTTTTTCCCCCCTCTGTCTTTCCCTACCTAATTAGGATTTGAGACATAAATCTTAGTCCGCCGTGATCCGATTTCTCTCGGGGGAGTTTCGATTTCTCCCTCCAAGAAGGTGCGGTGCAGCCTTGCTAATAGCCAACCTTCTTTCTTTTAAGTATTCGCGTTACTCGTTATCACACTCGGCTCGTTACCTTTCTTTCCGTTACGGGCCGGAAGTGACACCCGAGGCGCTGCCTACACGCGAACCTCTGATCCCTATTTGTCTTCTTGTCAAACTGGACTTGGCTACTTTCGTTGGCGACGTGCCTCAACATTATGATTCATGAGATGGTTAGTCGATAAGAAAAGAACTTCTCGTTATCGAACTCTCTTTTCGCTCTCGTTTCTGTCGGGAGGAAAGTAAGACTGAACGGGAAAGCTTCATTGTTTCCAGCATCTCTTGAGGGTTTTCTTTTTGTGTGGGTTCAGGGCGGGCGTCGAGGTTGCGTTGTTGGGCGAAGGTGGCTGCGTCAATGAAATGAGAACTCCCTGCTTTCGTAAAAACAGCACCATTGCTTGTTGAGGTTGCTGAAAAGGGAACCAGGACGAAACCATACATTAGAAAGTTAACTAGGATACAGCATCTTACTTCTTCCTGTTTTACGCGGGGCCCTAACGGTAGTTGCTGCTACTAATACCTTTGATAATACTTTTTGCCTTCGAAGTAGCACGAGACAAAGCATGACCAAAGGTATTAGTAGCCGCAACTACCGTTAGGGCCCCGCGTAGCAGTGGAAGAGGTAAGATGCTGTATCTAGTTAACTTTCTAATCTATGACAGAACGTTATTGAAGTCGTTACATAAAACAAAATAGCCTACACAAATTCAAGTAAATATACTTTAAAACGCGAAAGGGTGCCTTCGAGGATGAACCCGATTGGATCATGCTGAAGTAACTCGGCTTTTACCGATAACTTTAAGATTGTTAGGACGCGTTTATGCCACGGTTCGCCTTTGCATTCTCGCAGCTAGAAGCTAGAAATCGTCTGAAATTCCAACATGGCGGCGGTTTTAGCTCTGCCGGCTAGTAACAGAAACATTCAATAATGTAAGTTCAGAAGCGATTGAGGAAGGAGGAATTCTTTATCATTGTCACGGATTATAACACTGCAAGCATTCTCAAACGATGTCGGAATTAGTTAATCCAAGAAGTATTGTTACCATGGCAACGACGCCTTTTCCATTATGATTAAATTCTAGCTGTGAGAATACAAAGACGAGTCGGTGCGTAAATGCATTCTCGCAGCTAGAATTTAATAGCGGTGGGGAAAATGTCGTTGTCATGGTAACAACGCTACCTGGATTAGCTAAATTCGACATCGTTTGAGTAAACGCTTGCAGTGTTATAATCCGTGACAATAAGATAAAGAACTCCTCCTGATGATGTAGCGACCATTTCTAGTGCATGAAACTTTCCGAAGAAGGTGGACGACATTTCACCGACAATTTAAAGAAGAACGAAACAGTGTTATCCTATTGTGGTATTGTGTTTTCGATTGTTAGGATATTTTAGCCTTTTTGATTGCCTTTTCAGGCTTTTGGAGTCCATGCTTGTAAACAAGTTTAGGCCATAAAACAACCGCTGTTATCAATATATTCATTCGGCAGCCAACCCACATGGCACAACCGACAACACAACGACTCCCACAATCACATACGATTACTACCTAAATATCTGTGCTCTACAGCTGTTTTAACTGCATCAATTCCTTCAATACCTTTCTCTGACCTAAAAATTAACTTTCGACAAATCATGTATTCCGAATGGGGTTTCTTGGGGGGGGGGGGGGGCAATTGCCCACCTTCCCCTTCAGATCAGATGTGAAAACATTCTTCATCACTGCTGCCTTTTTTGTCATTCATGGGTTAAGTAAACAAACAATTTTGAAGGTCGACACACAGTATTTTTCTTCACGCATAGTATGAAAACAACATTAAAAAAAATATTTTAGTGCTGAAGGAGGGTGCACTCGCGCCCAGTGCACCTACCTAAATCCGCCACTGTTACAAGTGAAAGCCATTACTTATTAGTATTTAATAATAAGAAAAATCTACTTTAAATAAAAAAAATCGATTTAAATTATTTAAATTTATCTTTTTTTTAATTAAAAAAAAAGAATTATGATGATTTTTTTCCCCTTCTCTAGTGTAATTTGAAGATTGCAATAACTTGTGAACGCATTGACCAATTCATTTTTAAACTTTAGGGTAAGTCTTTTGGCTCCACTCTTGAAAAGATGAATTACAAAATACGATTTACAATGATAATGTACAGTATACGTGGCATTTGAAACACGCGCACCGCCATATAGCCAGTCACGTGCCAAAGTAGTCGCATCCACTTGAAACATGCGCACAGCCAGCCGCCGGACATCTACATACACTACGGGAAACTGCACTCATACACTACGGGAAACAGCATCGTTCTACAAGTAAAGTGTTTCATAGTATTAGTCAACAGGGCTAGTATTTTCTGTCTGAACGAAGAAATGTGCACCAAGCAAGCGGCCTACCATAAATCGATAACGCAGGTAAATTGGCTAATATCACCACGCTGTATGAGTACTTTTTGCTATTCTGAAACCACCGTTTGCTGTTCTTGTTCATTCCAAAGTCTTAAACGTACAGTACTGTTTGTCCATCCAATAATTAAGTGAGTATGTCGTCTACATACTCGTTAATAACTTCGATGGAAAATGACCGCATCATCAGTGCAAGTAAAAGTAAAATAAAGACTACTTCTTTGCTATTTACTCCTCTTCTTAAAGGTTTTTGGTGCACGTGTGTCACTGATCCGACAAACACGATATTCAACTTAATTTCGGTTTTGTGCCGAAGACGCCATGGAAGGAGGGATGGAGAGGGTCGTACCAGAGATGGAACTGACCCATGGGTTAGTGGGTCAAGTGGGTCATGGGCCAAGACCGTTCACCCACCTACCGGCACGATTTATTTATTATTATTTTTTTTAATGTTTAAATTAATGAACTGTAGAGCATATTTTTTGCAGTAAGTTATTGTAACGGTGTCTTGTGTGTATTTATCAAATACTTCTTTAATAAAAAATTTTAACATTGCATGCATTTACGTATTGTATTATTTTTTCATGGCGTGGGATGGGTCATGGGATGGGTCATGGGTCACATTTTGTTCTTTGTCGGGTGGATCTTATCTAACTAAATACGGATGCGAACCTATTTACGTTGCCCTAAAGGCAACGTAAATAGGTTCGCATCCGTATTTAGTTAACCAATTTCGAGCCCATTGGCTTTCCGTCCCGTTTAACCCATTATTTCACGCTTCTTGTGTGTTCCTTTCGGCTTTACTGGTGTGTGGCGCGCAATCAAGCGCGCCTCCAGTGGCGATTGGAAAAAGTGTATGCTTACATGTATATGTGTGCGTGTTAAATGCTGCCTATGGACGTTTCCTTTTAAAAAAAAAAGGGGCCGTGTCAGTCTGGCTTAGCGGTAGGGCCTTGGCCTTTGATTTCAGAGGTCCTGGGTTCGATTCCCCGCTCAGGCAGTCTGACATATAAGTCCAAAAGGCAACGTAAATAGGTTCGCATCCGTATTTAGTTAACCAATTTCGAGCCCATTGGCTTTCCGTCCCGTTGGATCTTATCTAGGGGGGTCAGAATGGGTCATGGGTCAAAAAAGGTGACTCACTTCCATCTCTGGGGGCGTACTAAAAATCGCCATCAAAGCTCGTGCCGAACGTAAGAATCTTTGTATTTTGTTTTGATCTCATCATGCTGCAGGTGATGCGATCAAAATAGACGCAACACAAACTGCGCAGTTTCGTTCTAGCGAAACGTTGTGTTGTTGTTTTATTTCGATTCTCGCCAGCATTCCCGTCATTCGTCTGGTGAAAATCAGCTGCTTCCAACGAGCATTCCTGACCATCATTCCAATTGGCTGGGCGCCACGGTTCGTGACGTCACTTCCGCCCTGCATGGCGGCATTGAATCCACGCGCAGGAAATGAAAGAAAGGCAAGTGATGCGAGTCGGTTCGGCAATGTGATTATTTATCCATTCCCAGAATACATCCCGCATGAACGAAAAAGACAGGTGGGTGCGTGGAAGGAATCGTTGGCATCCATTGACGATAGTCTGCTGCTGTGACGTCATCACAATGGGCAACCCACGCTCCAGATGTTGGTATTGTGAATGGATGGGCAGGGGGAGTGAAGAAAGAATTGCTGAATTCGAGTTTGAATGCTTGAGGGTGGATGGAGGATGTTGCGTCACTGGTCCATTGGCTCACTTCGGTGATGTTTTGCTGAAACGCAGAACAGCTGGCCGGGTTGAAGATTTGATCGCACCAATAGAATATGTGAATGGGTCTGGATTTCCAGTGATCTTGGGATCCTTGTAACATATCTGTCCATATTCTCCCAACTGAACTGGCAATTAACCATTCTTTGAATTTTGTCCTGTAACCTGGCAAGGGGCCACAGTTACAAATTGACTGAACAAAAAGCAAAACTGGATTGTAGACACAATTTCATTGCCGTGAGGGGGTTGTCCCAGTGTGGAATTTACTGACTGAAGAAGCAGTATCGGCCACCTCTGTCAACACTCTAAAAAATGTAAAACTCGATTGACTTGTCCAATTTTTTTAATTTACCAGAGTACTGCGCAGTAAATTGCCGAGTACCACTTCATCTAGGCTGAGTAGTAGTGATTTTCGGGTCCTTCCTTCTCAGACCTGTTAGCCTCAGCAACAAACCCTATTATAATAATAATAATTATTATTATTATTATTATTATTATTATTATTATCATTATTATTACTATTAATTGTTCTCATTCACGCCTGTCACGTTACTGTCTTCAAGGGTCATCCATCTTGGCATTTTGTCGAAAAATCGCTCAAATTTCACCAACACACGGATTTCATTAGCCTCTACGAAGTTATAGAACGACCCGCTGAGCTCCGATTCTCCGAACTCACTGCTCAACTATTTTGCTATCCTTTTTAAAACTTTTTTTTACTTTCCGTTCTGAAGTATTCAGGGTATTAAGAGTCCTTGAAAACCTGGAAATGTCCTGGTGATTCGGTGGTCTGCGTGTGTTGAATTGTAACCTCCTTGATTTGTCTTGACTGTACAATGGCTTAGAATATCCTGCTAAATTCCCCCAGACTAGTGATTTGTATTAGGAAACTATCTTCCTTGAGACTGGTTTGCAGTTGGGGTTGCATTGCTTAGAAATAACAATAAAGTATAAAAAAAAAAAAAAAAAAAAATTATGAATGAGTACGAGCCAAAAAGGTGTTGAGTGAGAACTATTTAAGCTTCGACGTTTCCTCACTTCTGATTCATTTTCAAGAGGAAACCTTAACTAAAAAACATGTAAGCAGAAGACAGGCTTAAGGGAAGACTGGAGTCAAGCCAAGAGGAAATTTTAAAAATTAGAAAAAATTTGTATGTGTGCCCAGACAGAACTGGGATACAGTCACAACTAAAATTAAAAAACAGAGGGACAAAGGTATGACCAGTTTCGTGGCACAAGTCTAAGTGGGGAAAGTCGGCAGGTTCACAATTTATATGCTGGTACTGAGAAACGCCTGGCGGTGAAATTTGGTAACATTAAATTGTTGAAGTTCTTGATATTTTTGTGCAGAGGGTATATATGATTATGAACGGGTGGCAAACAGAGTGAAATGCGGATAGTTTCAAGATTAATTTTGGTACGAGTGTTTGGGATTTGGAATAAAATTGTAGTTTTTCAGACAGACGTCTCAAAAACTGAAATTTTATGTCCAGTATGTTGAAGTGTTGAACGAGTGAATTGTTTTGGTCGTTAAGTTTGAAGGTCCATTATGAGATCGAAGCGTTGGACAGTTTTTGTTCGGTGGTACCAATGTAAGTATATTTACAAGCTGGGATGGCTCAGGGAATTTGGCAGATGGTGTCCTGTTTAAGATGGGCTGGGAGTTTGATACAACTTCTTGCTACAAAAGGAAAGGCACTATGAAGTAAAGTTTGCGATCTACTTGTAAATGTGTACGCATGTGTGTATGTTTTTTTTTTTTTAATTTTGCCCAAAAGGAAAAAAAAATTTAATCGGTAAATGCAACAATGTAATACCTGGAAACGGAAACTGATATGGATTGCCGTTGGGGTAAAATTGTTGCCTGACAATTCCATTTAACTTTTCCACATCTGCAGATGACTATTTTTTATCTATACTTGCTTAGACGGTGATGGGATTCGAAGTGGCATTTACTTGGCTGGCAGGCCACCACTCCGAGCACTAGGTTGTGGTAGCTCCCGTAGTTCGGGGAATCCGGGGACCCTTAACAACGTTCGTGTTCGGTGTTGGGACTTAGCATTTTTCAACTTCTGCTAGGTGGTATGCTCTGAAAGTCGTCTGTTGGTTTGCAAAGGGCAAATAAAGTTACCAAACTTGAGAAATTTCCATGTTTTTATAAACGAGGAGTGTGGTAGTATAAACAATCCAGCTGTACGTCAGGAAACCTTCGATGCATATTATGGTTTAATCATAAAATTTCCCATTCTATGCCATTCTACAGTAAACATATAACACTATTATGTGTCATGTCATTCACACGACCTTGTAAATTGGTGTTATGTGTTGTGCTGAAGAAGAATCTGGCATAGACTGGAAGATTTTATAAATAACATGGCGCAAGCCACG
>JAHWFP010028435.1:0-10896 GCA_023313725.1 Lithobius niger
ATAGTTTTGCCCAGAATTGACATAGACCAACGAAATTCGGTATTTGGGATCGTGTCGTAACTATTTCACCACATTACAAATTTTAATGACAAGAATCGAACCGTTCGGCGTCCACAGCATGGTCATTTCTTGTTGTTGTTGTTGTTGTTGTTGTTCTAGTTCTTGTTCTCATTCTTGTTCTTATTCTTGTTGTTAGGACTCTTTGCACTCACCTGGAGAGCAAACCACTAAACGGATTTTCAAGTTCTATAGCTTAAACTTAGGTCTGGACAAGGCCTAAGGCCTTTCGCAGGCTATTTTAATGTAACTACAATATTCTTAACACGGAAATCCAAATGGGCTAGAACTTTTGCTCTCACCTAGAGGTCGAACCAATGAATCGATTTTCAATTTGTATAGCTTAAAATGTAGGTATTAACACCGACCAGGGCCTTTTGAATACGATTTAGATGTAACTACAGTATTCTCGTAGGCAGAGCAATTATTATTGTAAAGCACTGGGCAGAAATCATTAACGTACTCTTTGCCCTAACTTGGAGATCGAACCACTGAACCGATTTTAGAGTTCTATAGCTTAAAACGTAGGTATGGACAAGGTCTAGAGCCTTTCGCAGGCTATTTTAATGTAACTACAATATTCTTGACACGGAAAGCCAAATGGGATAGAACGTTTGCTCTAACCTAGAGATCGAACCAATGAACTGATTTTCAATTTGTATAGCTTAAAATGAAAGTGTTAACACCAACCACGGCCTTTTGAACACGATTTTGATGTGACTGCAGTATTCTCGTCAGCAGAGCAATTATTATTGTAGAGCACTGGGCAGAAATCATTAAGTAGAGTAACAAATTTTTGCAAATCGAGTTAGAAACATGAAATTTGGTACACAAGACTTGGACCCCATGAAATACCGCCCAGGTGTCTTCAGCACCTCCCCCCCCCCCCCTCCCATCACCCTCTGCCCCGTGTCCCCTCCCAGGGGCTTTGGCAACAAATTCTTACAGATCAATCTAAAATCATGAAATTTGGCGCACAAGTCATTCTTAGCAGCATAAGTCGAATCAGCCATGGAACCCACATGAAATACCCACAAACGGACCCTAGCACCCCCCTGTGCCCCCTCACTGAGGTTTGACCAACAAATCCTTGCGAATCGAGCAAAACTCATGAAACTCGGCACTCAAGTCATTCTTAGCATTACAAATCAAACAAAGCATGGAATCCCCACGAAATATCCCAAGAGGTCCCCTAGCGCTCCCATGTGCCCCATCTCTGGTGCTTGACCAACAAATTATTGCAGACGGGCTAAACGCTTGAATTGCGATACACAGGTCATTCGTAGTAGTACAAATTGAACTATCTATGGAACCTCAAGGCACCACAAAGATCCTCCCCCCCCCCCCGTGCTACCTCCTTGAGGCCTGACGAATACATTTTTCAAGGTAGTGCTAAAAGAATGAAATCTAGTACACAAATAATAGTTAGCAGTACAAATCAAACTAGCTATGGAACTTCCGTGATATCCTCCAATGCCCTTCAGCGCTTCCCCCTATTCCCGCTCCATGAGTTCCGAAAAATTCTTGTTGATAGTGCTGAAAGCATGCATTTTGGTACACAGATCATTCCTAGTACTAGATATTGAACCAGCCATGGTTCCCCATGAAATACCACCAAAGCCTCCCCCGGCACCCCACCCCCTACCTCCCATGAAGCATCAAACCAACAAATTCTTGATGAATGTACTAAAAGCATCCATTGTAGCAGTGGAACTCCAACTACACATGGAACACCATGAGATACATCCACCCTCCAGTGCTTCCATGTGTTCTCTCCATGAGGTTGATGATCAACAAATTCTAGTTCGATTTGTACTGCTAAGAATGACTTGTGTACCAATTCACGTTTTAGCAAGATCAGCAAGAATTTGTTGGTCATTTGTTGACCAAAATTGGAAATGGAATTTGTTAGCCAAAATTCGTAGTACCAAAATTCGTAGTACTACAGGTGAGTGTGATAGGGGGACAGGAAGAGGCCTTAGGTGATATGTCGAGAGATTCCATAGCTAGCTCGATTTATTATCTATGCATTGACTTGTGTACCAAATTTCAAACGCTCGATGTTCATAATAAGCCCAAATTGTGGCCCATAACAGCTGTACTAATCCTGAAAACCGAGCCAACGAACCAATCAATTTTACAACATAAAACATGCGTATGATGAAGGTCTATGTCCTTTTGAACGCAATTTTAATGTGGCTGCAATTATTGTTGTTGTTCTTCTTCGGGAAATTTTGCTCTCACGTAGAGATCGAACCAAAGAACCTATTTTCAAATTTTATAGATCTTAAAATTGAGAATTAAATAGGCTTTCTTATAACAGTTAATTTAAGTTGATTACAGTATTCTTTTCTGTGTTATTCTTGCTGAGACAAGAAAAAAATAATGGATATACAATTTACCACACAGTGGAAGGGTAACAGAAGGGCTTGGGACCGCTTACTCTGTTTCTGGTTAAAAGTGAAATAACGATATTTACGTGCATGCCACAATCGGCCGTTTCAGAAATTTGTCTAGTTGTTCAGAATGCAATAACCTACGAAATCCTGCTTCAGATATCGCATTTACTGTCTCCGCACGAAGGGCATTCCAAATTGGGACGACTCGGACCGAAAAAAATTTCGACGACTTTCAAGATGACAAAGAGGGACAGCGAGTTTCCATTTATGACCCCGAGTGCGATTTGGGTAAGGTGCGCAGTCAAAGAACGGCAAATCAACAGAGATAAACCCAAGGAGAATCTTAAATGTTAAGATAAGATCAAATCTCATTCTGCGAAGTTCAAGGAGTTCCAGACCCAACCTTGCAAGCTGCTCCCCATAGCAAACCTCACGAAAGCCAGCTAAGCCTTTTGTAAACCTTCGTTGAACGCGCTCCACGAGGTCAATGTCCCGTGCCAAATATGGGGACCAAACCGGCGTTGCATACTCGAAGAGGGGACGCACAAAGACCTTAAAGGCCCAAACTTTCGTCATATGATCCCCGGACCTGAATCACCTATTAACCAAAGCACAACGGCCGTATGCACCTTTTCGCAGTGAAGCGAAGATTTCAGATTACTGGAGAACCAAACTCCCAGGTTGCGGACCTCGGTAAAAACCGGTAACTGTGACTGTTCCAAAAAAAAATTACGACAAGTTAATTGGTGGTTGCCCACATGGAAGGAGTGGCACTTCTGGATTGAAAGTGGTAGTTGCCACACCTTTGACCAATCGGCCACATTATGCACTTGAGACTCCAAGTCTGGTGAGTTGTACTTGGTGAAATTTTCTGATCCAAGTTTCAGGTCGTCTGCGAATTTGAAGCCATAGGTATTTTCACATGAAAATTTCAAATCATTTAAATAGCTTATAAAAAGCAGTGGTCTCAGGACGGAGCCCTGGGGTACCCCACATGGAACAGGCACCCAAGACGATGGTGTATTTGCAACGATTACCCGCTGGGTGCGGTTTGCCAAGAATGCACTTAGTCAGGCTTTTAATTCACCAACAATGCCGCAGCCATCAATCTTGAGAAGCAATTTGCGATGGACAACAGACTCGAAAGCCTTTTTAAAATCAAAGTATACAACTTCCGTTGGAATTCCCTCATCGAGTGCAGAGGTCCAACGTTCAAGGACTGCCAGTAACTGATGAGTAGCCGATCTGTGTGGCAGAAAGCCAAACTGGTCCTACATAATTATGGAGTTAACACTGAAAAAGTGAATTAAATTGTCTCTGATAATGGATTCCATAATCATTATCATAATTTTACAAGCCACACACGTCAAAGCAATCGGCCTGTAATTAAGTGTATCGGATTGATAACCCTTTTTTAAAAATGGGTACAACATGTGCAATACTCCAGGCACTTAGAAGCACACTCTGGGTGTACGAACACGTAAAGAGTTTTGAAAGTGGGCAACTAATGACCCAAGCAATCTCCTTGTCAAGATATGCTGAAAAACCGTCTGGTCCGCAGGACTTACTTGGTGTTAGTCCATGCTGTTAGTGCAAAAACATTTCAGTTCCGGCAACAAGCTGCGTATTGTACATGGAAGCTGCTCACATGTTGCAGTTTAGAAATCCGCTGGGAGACTCTCCTGGAAGTGCCACATACAGGCGTGATGACGTCATCAAAATGGCCACAACACGATGTACTTAATCTCTACTATCTCCGGAACTAATTGATCAATCCTATCGTGTGACCTATTGTTGGAAAGACAATTTAATTTGCTAAAAGAAATGCCGGAACAGCATATGCCTTAAATCTGTTAGTTTTGGTTTAATCTGAAGAAAAACATAATATGACTGCTGTGCGATATACTAATTCCCAATTACCTCCGGAACTAATCGATCAATCTTTTCGTGTGGACTATCGTTGGAAAGGTAAATTAATTTGCTAAAAGAAATGCTGGAACAATGTACGCTGTAAATCTGCTAGTTTCTACGTAATTTGAAGGAAAGCACATTATGACGTCTCAAAATGGCAACCATGTAATATACTAAATCTCGTGTTTCTCTGGAACTTATTGATCAATCTTTTCTAGCGACCTATCGTTGGATAAAGGTGTGTCGTATTGTTCACAGTGTGTCACTTGAGCAGTGGCCTTCACAGGCACACGGTAGTGTACAGGAACGTAATTCTGTAATATGACAGCTCGTACCTCTCTTAGTATACTTGGAAGTCTATACAGGCTACGTTACCTCAGCAGTTGTCATCCATCCCAGTATATCAATTCAGCCGATTTTTGTTGCCTCCCCTTAAACGGCTGCGCGAATTCTCAAGTTATCACCCTGATTCTGATAACCTCTTTCTGCAGATTATGATGGCCTGTGATGCTAACCTTGCGTGCGTACCTACTTTGTTTTACGTGCGATCCGCCGATGACTTCAGAATGAAGTCTGCCCTTCCTGGTGTTGCAACAAAGGCTTGAACAAAGTTTTCATTCTAGCCACCACCTTCTAACTCAAACCTAATCATTGAAATTACAGCCATTTCTATCTGCAGTTTTGTGCCGGATGGTTGATCGGCCTTAAACTGGTGTCTGTGATGGATTGATCGTCTTATGAATACTTATTATAATGTTCATGGCATGGCGAACCATGGATGAGGAATTCACATCATATATTGGGAGCAGAATTGATCTTCGTTTACATTCTAAACCTTCATTAATGTTTTGACGGGAATGGAAGGCTATCCAGGATAACACTTTACCGTCGTGGTCAGCCTTGCTTCTGGTGGATTCTGACCAGTCCATCATATCCACGGGTGTATCAATGGTTTTTTCTTCGACGATTGGTAATGGTGCACCACATGAACATTTAGTCGTATGAGGAAGACTTGTGGAGGACTCGGGCAAGCGATTCTGATTTATTCTTTGATTGTCTTAAGTTGAGATTGGTTGTCACAGACATACTTCTGGTGGGTAAGAATGAGACATGCCAGTTCCATGGAATGAGTTTGCCGATGTACTGAAGGCTGTGTTATGATCTATATTATCAATTGCATGCAGCACAAGTGAAAACATTATAGATAACAAAACGCAGAACTGAAATTGGCAATAATTACATGTAGATTTTTTTCTTCAAATTAAACAAGAGACTTCCGGCATATATTGTCCTTGCAATTCTTTTGGCAAATTAAATTATATTTCCAACACTACGTCGCAGGATAAGAGTGATATATTCGTTCCGGAGATACCACAGATTAGTATATCGCATGGCAGTCATTTTTATGACGTTATAATACGTTTTTTTCTATATATTAAACAAAAGCTAATATATATACAGCAAACAATGCTCTGGCAATCTTTTAATAAATTAAATTATCTTTCCAACGATGGGTTACACCATAAGATTGATTTATTAGTTCCAAAGACACACGAGATTTAGTGTATCGCATGGTGGCAATTTTGAGGACGTCATAATATGTTTTCCTTCGAATTACGCAGAAACTAATAGATTTAAGGCATACATTGTTCAGCTATTTCTTTTAGCAAATTAAATTATCTTTCCAACAATAGGTCACACGTTAGGATTGATTGAATAGTTCCGGAGATAGTAGAGATTTAGTACATCGTGTGGTGGCCATTTTGATGATGTCATCACGGATTACGTCATTATTTCCGGGAGTGTCTCCCGGTGGATTTGGAAACTACAATGTGTGTACAGCTTCCATGTTCAATATGCACCTTGTTGCCGGAACTGAAATGTTTTGGCACTTTTTGTCGCTAACAGCACGTACCATGTAAGTCTGTTAATGGTTTGATAAACCTTATTAACACGAAAAGTTGTCTGTGGACATAGAGTGGCCTGTTGAGATAGCTGTCTTTCTGGAATTGCACAGTTGCCATCATCAACAACAATATTTGAGACAAAAGAATCACTAAGTATTTTTGCTTTGGCCTGGTTCTCAGTAATAAATGAGTTCCCAACTTTAAAAGGTGGTAACTCTCGTGATGAAGAATTCAGTTTACGATAAAGTTTATTGAGTGATGAGAAGTTACTCTCACGAATCGTTTTAACTTCCTGCTCCTTGTACCACGTTTCTACAGCTTCTGAATAATTTTCACGTGCCTTATTATATGCACGCAATGTGTCCGGGCACTGATTTGACTTATATTGGTATTAAAAAACGCTTAAGCGTATAAAATACGGATGTAAGCCTTAAAAAACTTAAAGCCGTAAAGGAACAGATATTAGAAAAATACATGTAAGCCACCAGCGTCGCACTAATATGGGTAAAACAAGATCCAGCTTGTTTTTTGGGTCGCTGGAGATTCTTTTACACGTATTAGTGCGACGCTGATGCATTACATGTCTTTTTCTTATATCTGTTCCTTTACGGCTATAGGTTTTTTAAGGCTTACATCCGTATTTTATACGCTTAAGCGTTTTTTAATACAAATACTAATGTAAGCCTCAGCATGAACTTCCATGTTAAACGTCAAACTTTGACCTCCTATAGTTTCGCCCCGTATTTACATACAGCTACGAAATTCGGTATTTGGGGTCTTATCGTAACTATTTCACGCCATTGCAAATTTTAATGACACCAATCGAACCGTTTGGCGTCCACAATACGGCCATTTCTTGTTGCTGTTCTTGTTGTTCTTGTTGTTGGGACTCTTTGCTCTCACCTGGAGATCGAACCGCTGGACTGATTTTCAAGTTCTATAGCTTAATACATAGGTATGAACATGGCCTAGGGCCTTTCGCAGGCTATTTTAATGTAACTACAATATTCTTCACACGGAAAGCAAAATAGGCTAGAACTTTTGCTCTCTACTAGGGATCGAACCAATGAACTGATTTTCGATTTGTATAGCTTAAAATGTAGGAATTAACACCGACTAGGGCCTTTTGAATACGATTTTAATGTGAAGGCAGTATTCTCGTTGGCCGAGCAATTATTATTGCAGAGCACTGGGCAGAAATCATTAATGTTGATGTTGGACTTTTTGTCTTCACCTGGAGATCGAACCACTGAACCGATTTTCAAGTAGTATAACTTAAAACATAGGTATGGACGGACAAGGCCTAGGGCATTTTGTAGACTATTTCAATGTAGCTACAATATTCTTGAAAAGGAAAGCCAAATCGGCTAGAACTTTTGCTCTCAACTAGTAACCAATGAACCGATTTTCAGTTTGTATAGCTTAAAATGTAGGTATTCACACCGATCAGGGTCTTTTGAAAACGATTTTGATGTGACTGTAGTATTCTCGTCGGTAGAGCAATTATTATTGCAGAGCACTGGGCACAAATCATTAATGTTGTTGGAGTCTTTGTCCTCAACTGGAGATCGAACCACTGAACCAATTTTCAAGTTCTATAGCTTAAAACATAGGTATGGACGAGGTTTTGGGCCTTTCGTATGATATTTTAAAGTAACTACAATATTCTTGACACGGAAAGCCAAATGGGCTAGAACATTTGCTCTCACCTACAGATCGAACCAATGAACCGATTTTCCATTTGTATAACCTAAAATGTAGGTATTAACACCGACCAGGACCTTTTGACCATGATTTAGATGTGGCTGCAGTATACTCGTTGGTAGAGCAATGATTGTTGTAGAGCACTGAGCAGAAATCATTAAGTGAAGTAACAAATTTTTGCAAATCGAGGTAAAAACATGAAATTTGGTATGCAAGTCTTTCTTAACAATAAAAAATGGAATCAGCCATGGAACCCCTATGAAATGCCCCAAAAGGGGCCCCTGTACCCCCCTGTGCCCCCTCACTGAGGTTTGACCCACAAATATTTACAAATCGAGCTAAAAGTTTGACATTTGGTGAAATTTGGAAGTTGAATAAGCCGTATAACCCCCAGGAAATACCTCCAAAGAGACCCTGAGCCCTCCTGTGCCTCCCTCATTGCGGGTTGACCAACAAATCCTTGCAGATCGAGCTAAAAGCATGAAACTTGGCACACAAGTCATGCTTAGCATTACAAATCAAATCAACTATGGACCCCCAAAGGGTTCCCTAGTGCTCTCCTGTTCCCCCTCTCTGATGCTTGACCAACAAATTATTTCAGATTGGGTTAAACGCATGAATTGTGGCACACAAGTCATTCTTAGCTGTACACATCAGACCAGCCATGGAACCCCCTATGAAATATCCCCAAGGCTCCTCCCCCAGTCTCTGCCCTCTCTCCCCCGCAGCTTCACCAACAAATTATTGCAGATTAAGCTAAAAACATGAAATTTGGTACACAAGTCATTCACAGTAGTACAAATTGAATTAGCTGTGGAACCCCTACGAGATAATCTACAAGGCACCACAATGGTCCCCCCACCCCTGTGCCCCCTCCTTGCGGCCTGACCATCAAATTATTGCAGATAGTTCTAAAATAATGAAGTTTGGTACACAAGTCATTGTTAGCAGTAGAAATCAAACTAGCTATGGAACTTCTGCAAAATTCTCCTAGGCCCCTCAGTACGTCCCCCCTATTCCAGCTCCAGAGGTTGATACCCGAAAATTTCTTGTTGAGCGTACTGAAGCATGCATTTTGGTGGACCAATCATTCCTAGCAGTAGAAATTGAACCACCCATGGGACCAAATGAAATACCACCAATGCCTCCCCTAACATCCCCTCCACTCCTGTTCACCCCATGAAGCATCAATGATCAACAAATTCTTCCTGATCGTACTAAAAACATGCAATGTAGCAGTAGTACATAAGGAACCACCATGACATACACCCACCCCAAAGCTTCCCATGAGGTGGATAATCAACAAATTCTAGTTCGTTTTGTACTGCTAAGAATGACTTGCGTACCAATTCAGGTCTTAGCGCAATCAGCAAGAATTTGTTGGTTAGTTACCTCATACAAGTGAGTGTGGTAGGGGGATACGAAGAGGCCTTGGGGTTTCTCGAGATATTCAATAGCTAGCTCGATTTATAAGCTAAGAATTGACTTGTGTACCAAATTTCATGGCTTTTAGCTCGATGTTCATGATTAGCCCAAATTCTGGCCCGTAACAGCTGTTGTACCCAAACCAATGCACCGATGCTTAAGTTTTACAGTTTAAAACATAGGTATGAAGAAGGCCTATGGCCTTTTGAACGCTATTTTAATGTGACTACACTTAATGTTGTTCTTCACGTTAGGGAAAATTTTCTCTCATCTAGATATCGAACCAAAGAACGAATTTTCATTTTTTTCATAGTTATTAAAATTGAGTATTAAAAAGGATCTCCAATAACAGTTATTTTATTCTTTTCTGTGTTATTCTTGCTGAAACAAGAAAAAATAATGGATATTTGTATTAAAAAAAACGCTTAAGCATATCAAATACAGATGTCAGCCTTAAAAAACTTAAAGCCCTAAAGGAACAGGTATTAGAAAAAGACATGTAAGCCATCAGCGTCTCACTAATATGTGTAAAAGAAGCTCCAGTTTGTTTTTTGGGTTGCTAGAGATTCTTTTACACGTATTAGTGCAACGCTGATGGCTTACATGTCTTTTTCTAATATCTGTTCCTTTAGGGCTTTAAGTTTTTTAAGGCTTACGTCCGTATTTTATACGCTTAAGCATTTTTAAATACCAATAACAGGTCTTTGTTACGGACATTATATTTCATTTTTTGGCCACAACGTTTGCTCGGATGGGCAAAGTGTATATGACCTTTTTTGTAGTAAACTTCAAATTGAACATTTCGTATTCTGGAATTTTCTTCGATGGGATCAATCTTTCAGACGTTGTACGAGAAAAACTGTTTTTCTAGAGCCATTTTCTAAAATTACGGCCGAAGCTGACCACCGATGGGTGGGAACTTTTAGTATGTTAT
This sequence comes from Lithobius niger, assembly GCA_023313725.1. Taxonomy (NCBI): domain Eukaryota; kingdom Metazoa; phylum Arthropoda; class Chilopoda; order Lithobiomorpha; family Lithobiidae; genus Lithobius; species Lithobius niger. The sequence continues at coordinate 10,338 of JAHWFP010028435.1, forward strand.
TAAGGACACTTCCTTTAAAATGTGTGAAAATTTTCATAACTTCTACATTTTTTCCACTCTGTGTCCTAAATTGAGTGGACTATTGGGTGTTTCATCATTGTTTAATAATGAGTTTGCTGTGTGCACCCCCATTTGAGTTTGCTGTGTGCATATCATCCCAATTTAAGCGTATTATGTATCTACCTAAAACAAAACTTATTAAGTATTCCCGCCAAAGTTTTCGGCTGTTTGAAATCGTTATTTGAAACTCAAAAGTTTTCTCCAAGCTAATTCCATCGTGTAATAGTTCGAAAGTTAAATTAAATATATGAAAATTGATTACTTTCAAATATTGCAGTAATGTTTGAAGTCTTAGTCGAAGGAATTAGCTTGTCGAAAGAGCTTGGAGTTTGATGTCACAACTTCACACGGCTGAAAAGCTAGGCAGGATCCCTTAACAAGTTTTGTTTTGGGGTAGATATCAGACCTTTTTGGTCCAAATTGATGAAATCCATTTGTTTTTCTTAGTAATTATGATGTGGAAACATCAGTGTAGTTTACCGGTCCATTTTTTTTTTTT
>JAHWFP010028446.1:0-10707 GCA_023313725.1 Lithobius niger
TACCGTGAGATAGCTATGCAGCAGTTGGATGACGTAGAGGGGCAAATTATAATAGAACTTAAGCCGTTTTTATTACGTGACGTGCAGAACGTACAAATTGGATTAAGTTGTTTGATTTTTGATGCCAAACAAAGTGTGGTCCAAATCTTCGTGTAATTTTGTTCCACATTAAACATACAATTTTGCTAAATTTTTTGTCCGGACTCTTATCCCCCCTCCCTAACCCCTCAACCGTGCCGGTTTGGTTCAGCATGAACTTCATTTATCCAAAATGTTTGACTATTCAGACACCCCCCCCCCCCCCCTCGTTAAGTTAGTTTGAATAGCTTAGGTTCACCTCTACTGTGTTAAAAAAATGTACCATTTTAGTTTAACAATTCTACACAGTGACGCTGTGAAGCAGTTGGATGGCCCATTGACAGGTACATTTGGCCCCTCCCTTTCCACCAATTTTTTTTTATAGTTATCAACATTGTTTGAATCCAAACCGGATAATACCAGAAAAAAATAATTTTATGACTTTTTATGTTATTAGTGTTATTTTGCCTTCCCCGTGAGTTAGGTTGTTGCATGTTTTGGTGTCACACATGTAAAACAAGAGCTTGTTGCGAATTTTCTGAAAGACAGTGTTGCCTATCTACAGGCTAACACTTTTAAACAACTTGCGACTGTTGCGTTACTTCTATTGCTTGTTTGACAGAAGTTCTCATCTTTTTCCTCTATCTGGCGATGAAGGTACCACCTGGCCAGGTCAAGTTGTCTAGCAGGATTTGTGTGTAGTGTATGATAAAATTTTAGAGGGAAGGCGGTCACAAATCAACTAGGGACTCAATGTATCGTTACTGGACCTGAACCAGATTTTGTGTTGGGGGAGGTTGCTTCCACCATGCACCCTCTCTAGATCTGCGCCTGGTCGTGTGATGTTGCTGAAGGCCCTGGGGGAAATATTGGGGGTATGATGGTAAAAGCTGGCAGTTTTTAAAAGTGTTAGCCTGTAGAAAGAAAGCACCAGCTTTCTGAAAAGTCGCAACAATCTCTTGTTTTGCCTTTCCCCTTATCACGACAAACCATGCAACAACATTTTACGTTGTAAAACAAGTTTCACAATTATTATGATTACATATTTGTTCTTAACATTTTATGTACGTGAAAACTTTCTTGAAGCATGCTTTCAATTTACAAGCGCATTTTAAGTCAGAAGTTCTAATTCTTAAAAAAAAAAACTGAATATGTTTACTAGTTTCATAATAATGATTATTGTGCTGTTGTTTATTTAAAGAAAAAAAGCTGTTTAACACTTCATTTGACTCTGCTGTATTAATGATTATTATTACATAACAGACGAAAAGGCACATAGTAGAGCACAACAATGATGTTTACTTAAATGTTCGACAAATTATCTCATTCGCCTTCATCGGAAGTTAATTGCTAGAAAACTATGAGTCACTACATCGCTGTTTTGATATTCGCGCAAGTAGTGAGCACCACGATAAAAATGGGTCCACTGACTAGACCAGCCTCATAAAAGGCATATAAAAGCAGTGTTTTAATTTTAATTGTGTTAATCATATGTGCGCCTTGTTCACAAACTAATAAAACACAAAAATCGCATGGATCAGCCCTTGACAAAGTCAACAGGGTGCGGCCATGTTGGACGAGTCATTTTTGTGAGTCTAGTCTAGTCAGTGGACCCATTTTTATCGTCATACCCTTCTCATAAATTAATTATTACAACTAGTGAACACCACTGCTCTCTATATCGTGTGTTATCGTGCGCACTTTGTGTCGAGTTTTGACGCTAGCATTGGGCGTACTGGTCAATCAGTGTTTGCGTACGCAGGATTTTGGATGTCCGTAAGTGGCACACCATTCTTGGAGAAATGATTGCTCGCCAGTGACTCCAGTGCTCTGAGAGTCACTGACAATCGAGCATTTCTCCAAGATGGTGTGATACTTACGAACATCCAAAATCCTGCGTACGCAAACATTGCTCGACTGGTACGGCCAACGCTCGCGTCAAAACTTGTCAAAAGTACGCGAATTTCAAAACAGCGATGTAGTGACTCGTAGTTTTCTAGCACCTAACTTGCGATGAAGGTGAACGAGATAATTCGCCGAAAATTTAAGGGAACGTTACTGTTGTGTTCTACTGTGTGCCTTTTCTTCTGTTTTGTCGTGTGCATACCACTGTGAATGCCGGTTAGTTGTTTTTACATATTATTTAAAATTTTATTTTTAGAAGCTGCAAAATGCAAAAATACAAAAATACATTCACCACCCCGACAGCTTGGATGGCGGCAGCAATAGTCCGAGACTAAGCATATCTGCGGGCGATCTCTTGGGGAAAACGGTATGTTGTCGCATTTTTGTGGAAAGTTTTATTCCTTGTCTGTATGGAGAATGCCAAAGAAAATTTTGCATGGTTTACTCTGGGGTCTTCAAGATATTAATGAGACATCGAAAAAACGAAGCATATACTTAGGCTACGCTAAATTTCAAGAACAAAGATATTGATATATCATTGTTTTTTTAATTTAGCGTAAGTGTCTTCGTTTTTCCGGTGGCTGATCCATTTCAAAGTAAGAATCTGAACATTTTAAAATATTAAATGAAAAAACACAATGGTGCCAACATTGAGAACAGCTAAGAATAACAAGTACTCAGCAGTTGTGATGAATAATTCACATGTCGTCATGAGACCGGGAATTGAACCTGTGTCGTTGGATTGGGCCTTCAATATACTAGACCGCTAAGCTGCCTCGACTCCGTCGTAATTGCTGCTGACTTACCATAGAAATTATTAACTAATACCAAATAAAATACCATGAATAATGTATTAAACACCCACTTGGAGCTAAACCCCAACCCCCTAAAATGCTCTATAGTTCGAAATCGTGAAGTATATAGAGTTAAAGCCCTACCGTTAAGTCATTTTTCTGCTGCAATAATAAACCGATGTTGCTACAGAGGATTGAAGTACTGACAGTTTGCAGGTTGCACATCGAAAGTTTTGGACTGGCACTACTGTGCTGAAACTTGAAAAAGATATTATCGTTTCTTCTCGATGTCAGCCCTTTTTAATACGTGGATTGAGGGAAAGTCGTGAGTAAGGCTTTATTGGATCGATGTCCACAACTTTCACTGAAATACCGATAATTCGGGGCGCATTCGAGATAACAACACGTTGTTTGCCGTGTTTTGCTCAGGAAATCACTGAGTATCTGCCTAGCTTGCTTTTAACTGTTGATTGCCATTTTGAAATTTATTTTAAAATAATTATTGGACTTTTGAAGAAAACTACACTGTGTTATGATAGCTGATGACAAATTGGACATTACATTTTGGATATTGGTATCGGCAAAATTTTTAAAACTGGTTCATTATGAGAATCGTATGGTAGAGTTAGTACCTTTAGTGCAGTCTTAATCATGAGAGTTTCAAAAGATGACATGTTAGGGAAATGGAAGTTTTAATGTAAATGGAAATCATGCTTTGCATTACATGATGTCATGCAGCCAGTCAAGTAATTTTTCCTCATCACTTTCAGCACGAAGAACTCATCCTCTTGCTGATCCAGCTCCGTCGAACGCAGGCCAAGTTGCAGAAAGCCATTGACACTTGCCAAATTGAGTTGGAAGGCGAAAAAAAGCTATTGCTCATGTAAGTATACGAAGTAAGAATATGATTGTGTTCATCTGGCCGATCATTGGCAGGGCTAAGTGATCTAGGTGACCGTAAAGGGGACCCTGGCAAATTTCTTTCTAGTCAGTGCCGTCCAAGGAAATACGAAAGACTACCATCCTCCTTCAGTGGCTGTGGAATCTATTTTGGACATTATCTTGCTCTCCCCCCCCCCCCCCCACCCAATGAATGGATGCTTCCCGGGTTGAATACCCTCCCTTATTAGATGTCTTCCCCTTTCGAAAACTGAGAGTAAATTCAAAATTGGGCGGGTTCATGTACATGAGTATTAGTTTGTTTCAGTTGTTGACGTAAAGCGCCAAGAAATTTATTTAAAAAATAAACTTCAAATCCAGAAATCACTGTCAAATACGACTAGAAGATAGAAAGGATGCCTTTCCAGAATTTCTATACTTATGGTAGCGACTGTCGAAACAAGCCTTTGCCTGTTCTCTAGCTCGTCTGAACTTTCCAACCATAGATGTTAGTCTCTTCGCATCACAATTTTGTGTCGTTCATGTCTCATGTTGAGTATAGGTAGGTCTCGTGTAAGACAGGAATTTTGTGATATGATTATTCCCTTGCAAATAAAGAAAAATAACATTCTTAAACAAGTCGTGAAAACTTTTTTCTCGCAAAACGGTGGCCTCTTTAACAGGTGCTGTATTTCCTTGTCAGGTGCAGGCATTGATAGGAATGAGGACTTAAACGTGAAAATTTTTATTCCTTTTTTTAAATTATGGTTAGTGAGTAGCTTTCGTCACCCACACTTGTGGAAAAGATTGTCGCCTATGCTGATAAATTAAAATTGTATGACTTTCCTTAAAATCCTTACCTTTAAATCTTGGCTTAAATTCGTTTAATTTAATGCTTACTGCCCAATAAATTAAATAAAAAGGTTCTTAGTCAAGCTGTCCACCATTGTTGTTCGGCCAACAATACTGCCAATCACTTTTCCTTTTGAGCATCTCTTAGTGGGACGTGTTTTTAATACTCAATAGATTTAGGGTTAATTTTTGTATAAAAAAATTTTCAGAATTATGTAGAATACAGAAGTATTCAAGTGTAATCTTGAACAGCGGGTGATCATCACCCTGCCTGCAGAAAGTGTAGTCTAGGGGTCTTAACATCTTTAGCCTTGTAATGAATGTTGTCGGAATGTTGTCGGGGGAGGAGATTTTGGCGATTGGGGAAGACATGGAAACGCTCGTACCAAAAACAGGACGAATGCAAACAGGCGCCTCTTATCAAAGTTTACTGGGAAGCTGCTTACACTGGGAGTTTGAATTGGCCCTTCAGACTAGTTGCGCAATTATGACCAGGTTGTATGTAATGATTAATCTTAATGAAGCGTTAGAAACGTAACTCAAACTTATTGTAGCCTAAATTAGTTGCGCCTACATCGCGTGAGAATATGGTTTCGGCCGACTTTACTTTAAATTCCATACATTCATTTATGAAACCATTCAGGGATAGAGATAACGAGAATATTGAGGCTAAATTTACTATTAAAGTGACGACTGCGGTAAATGAAACGATTACGCTGCTAGCCAAAAAATGCAAGATGGTGGATGAGTGTATGTTACCGCCTAGGGGCGGTGCATTGCCAGATGGGGAATTGATGACCTTGGCCAGTGCTTCGATTTGTGTCAGCTCGCTGCCGGGAAACATGGCGAAAGTGGCTTTGCTTCACCTGGCCGTATAGCTAGGATAGTAAAACAAGGTTCTGGATCAAATGAAAATAGGAAGAGTACCGTTACCTCTGTAAATGCAAGCGCGACAAAGCATAAAATATGCGATTGGGACAAAGTTGAACAGAAATGGATTTTCTGTAGTTACTATCGTGAGTCACAGGCAGCCATGGGAGGCGTCAGGTGCCCAGGCACTTGTAGTTGCTCGCACCTCGAAAGCTATTATCTGCCCATGTTCTAGAGGTACCATGGCTTCAGAGACAGAACCAGTCTGTCTCTACAGGTGGTATAAGTATGTTGGACGCTTTAAAGCGAACCAAGTCTCCCAGTCATGGTAATAGGTTGGCAAGTTGCCACAAGTCGCATGTACCATTAAGCAGTGGCGTAGCTACGTTATGTGGGGCCGATGGCAAACTAATTCTTGGGGGGGGGGCCCGCCGCCTTAATATACAGGATGGCCCATAAAAATGTCTAGTTCATACTGTATTTCTAATTTTTCTTTAAATTTTTGTTACAGTGAAAATAAGGACCACTCTACTTTTTCGTCAAGTTATCCATATTATCACTTTTTTGAAAAAAAAACTCCGAAAAAAAGATTTTACGTAGACAAATTTTTTCATCTCATGCAATTTTTTATACACTTTTTTGTAATGATAGGGGGATAAACGGATGGGGATGCTCGAAACTGATTTTTAAAATAGTTCATATCAAATTAAATAAAACTAGTGTACTACAAAAGAGCCGTTTTAAATCTAAATAACTTTTTTTTTTCTTTCGGGGCTCCTTGAGGCTGGGGGCCGGTGGCATTCTGCCACCCTTGCCACCCTGTAGCTACGCCACTGCCATTAAGTCACAAGAGGTCGTCGAGTGACCATGAATCTTCCAAGTCGTCACCAAAATCTGCGTCCACCTAGGTCGTCGTTGAAGTCTGTGACGCAGTGTCCCACTTCGCCATGTCCCAATCTGTGTCCACAAGTTGCTAGTGGCCATCTTCCGAGACAAAGCGAAACAGACAAGAGACATGTTCGCACATCGTCGAGACTCGGTAGTGTCTCCACTGCCCCTAAGTTTTCGCCATTTTAATGAGGATGGGCTCGAGGTGCGTTTGGTTGACAGCAGTCACGTACCATTGGCCAGTGAAGGCTTCATGTACGGTCAAGAGGGCACCATTGAGAAGGGAAAACACCGGCAAGTGTTGTTTATAGGGGCGTACGTACGACATCACAATTTCAAAGCTCACACTTCACCACTCATAAATGAACAATAATAAACTCTTGTCTACTTGAATTTTCGGTGGAATAATGCAGTGTCCACCTTCATTAGAAGTCCAGGCGAAAAACGAAACGAGCTTCACATTACTTCAGGCTGTGTCAGAATCACAATTAGAATCGGAATTAGAATACCATTGAGAAGCTACAGTGGAAAATTGTGGTGGGAGTGGAACCATTACTTGCTGCCATCTTTTTGTATGGAAGAAGACCCACAACCTCATGCAGATGACCTTCTATGTGCCTTTCGCAAATATGGATGACATCAAACCAGCTTCTGAGGACTTGCCACAATCTGAGGTCGTACACCATATGTTACTAGAGTTAGAAGGTACTTTAAGGAACAAACGTTAGGAACAAGAGTTAGGAACTTAGTTTCGGAGCGACTTAAAGAAACAACCGTTACTGGCAATACTACGAAATTCACTCATTGTAAAATAGATTTATTAAAAAATGCATACTTTCAAAACTGGTGTCTTTAAAAACTTCGAAAACACACACTTTCACAAACTGGAGTGTCTTTGAAGTTTTAAATCCATTTTAAAGAAACGAGTACATAGTGAATTTTCAGCTAGCTGTCGCTTGCTACTTTCAAACATAACCAGAAGTGACGCAGTGGCAGAACCATTCACTGTGTGCCTTTATGCAATGACGTTTTGTTTATGTTTGAAAATAGCAAGCGGTGACTAGCTGAAATTCACATATGGACTCTTGTTTCTTTAACCGTAAGACAAAAACTGTAAATATGGATGTGAATTAGTCACAGCAATTACTAGCAAAAATTATCATTCCAGAACACAATGTGCAATGAGCATAATTTTTTTTTTATTGAAAGCAGGAAAACATCTAAAATGTCTGTCATTTTCAAGAGTGCGACAATGCCTGAGGAATGTTCAGTTTTATTTGTGTGGCTTAAATTGTTGATTTTTATTTTTACATTTTTACAGCGACACGAAAAATCGAGATTTACATTCTATGAAAGTTGAGGAGCTGAGTAAACAACTTGAAGAATATTCCAAACAGGTAAGTCGTAGTTAACGACTAGAAAAATAGAAATTAGAAGTTAGAAAATTTACCTATTCAAAATTGTGAAATTTGGTACTAATTTTTGCCACTGGATGGCTTTGTCAAGCTACATGGGTATGCAGCTCATTTACTTCAGCTTATGTTTTTTAATGCTTTTCTTCCAAAGGACGAATATTTGAGTCAGCAATGTAATGATGATGGTGGTTTACATGCACCTTCTTGCACGGTAATTGATGACTGTAGTTTGATTCAGTTTCTACACGGTTTTCATTGGTAAAAACATGAATGTGTAGATGGGGATGAGTTTGATTCTGCATAATCCATCTGTGATGGGCACATGCGACTTTTTTCACCCTCCATGGCTTAAGTTGTGCGACAGAATATTGTGTCGCACAAGACCGGGTGGCTTCACGGAGAAGCAGTTTCTGAAAAGGGGAGAGATTGGTTCAGTAAATTTCGGAAGTCGCACGTATACTGCAATAACTATCAAAACGACGGGATAAAGAGAAAAAAAAATCAGAAATAAGGATAAATTCGGACTAATTTCATGAATTTCACGAAAAAGTCGCAGAATTTTCCCAAATTATTACCTCTCTGTTGGTAACGAGGGGGAAGGGTTTCTGTATTTGTGATATCATTTGTTGGGATGGGGGGGGGGGGCTACAGAGGTGGTGACAAAGTGTGACAAGACAGCTAAAAATGGCAAAATTTGTGTGAAGTCATTACGTATGGCTTCCATTACTTTCCATACAAAAATGACGGTGGTGCCATCCAGTAAGATTTAAATATACTACCGAGAAACACAAATTACAAAAGACCGTAACTCATCCCTATCTTTACACTCATGGTTAAAGGTATCATTTTATCCGTTCATTTTCATGAATCCAATGCTCCATACTCTCGAGATGGTCTTCGTAACTTGGGCCCACTTCACAACACATCGAGTTGGTTATTAACTGTTTTTTACCTCCTGCCGAACAGTACCCCCAGCCCATTCTAACAAAATATGATCCAGTGTATTGAGCTTCACAAAATGGCAATAAAAAAAAAAGAAAAACACAATGCAATAGCCATTCATCACGAACAAACTGGCCATTTACCCACATTTGAAAGAAAAGTCAATGTTATTTCATCAGCCAAGTTTCATACTGCCACCTAATTTTGGAAGTAGCAACAGTAATAAAACAAATGCAACTCTCAATTAACCTAATCGATGGAACATACTAAATGGTGCTGAAACTAATTCCAGCTTACTCACTTTGGCTGGAGGGCGACACCGTCAACAGTTAAAAGGAGGGAGAAAAAACACGTAAACACCCAACTCAACGTGATGCAGTATGGGCCGAAGTTTTAAAGAGTACATGTGGATCACTGGATCCATGAAAATTTACGGGTAAACCATCATTTTACCAACAGAAACAGTGTGTGGAAAATGAATCCAACTGCAGGGTTTAATGACAATTTATGGTAACTCCATAAGCCCGTGGGCGTTTAATCGCAATTTATGATAACTGCGTAAGCCCATGGGCGTTTAATAGACGATTTACGATAACTGCATAAGCCCATGGGCATTTAAAGATTTTCGGTAACTGCATAAGCCCATGGGCATTTAATAGATGATTTACGATAACTGCATAAGCCCATGGGTATTTAATAGATGATTTACGATAACTGCATAAGCCCATGGGCATTTAGTATATGATTTACAGTAACTGCATAAGCCCATGGGCATTTAATGGACGATTTACTTATTGAAATCTATCCCCCTGTCCAAGCCTTGGTGTTAGGTTTGATAAACCAAAAAGTACAAAACGGATCGTTAGAGCTAACCTGGACGTATGGGTTCTGTAGAAATCTATATGCGTGTATATCTGTACGACCTTTGTGGCTTAACAAACAGAATAATAGGGTTAGGACACTCTAGGTGATAACGGCCAAAATTCCACTAACCTTTTTTTACTTAGTTGATTTGTTTACTTTATCTTGCTTCATTGTATCTTTGCTATCGCTGTATGTAGTGTTGGGCAATGTGGCTAACTCTTCGGTAAAATAAATGCAGATTGAGCTCGTTCATTACCCATTTGTGATGTGATGGCGAATTTTCATTCCGTGCTGTGGAACTTTATCAGGTCATAAATGCTTCAGGGCAAACACATTACAACATTTCACGGAAGAGTGCTATGTTTTCTCTTTCATGTTCAAGCGTCGGTTCTAGTATTGGCTATTAATTTGAGTTTGGTGCACACTTGCGTAGTATTCATCACAGGCCACCTATCTGCAGGAGCTGTAGAAACGCATGAAATACGTTTGGTGCAACAGTACGTAGCTACTTCACTCAGCAACTCTTGTATGTAAGCGCTGCAATAGACTACATAGTTTAATTTTTTCCACTAGGCGGTCATGATGCTATGCCTGGCTGCCTGCTATGACTGTAGCAAGACCAAATGCTAGCTAGGGGTGTGCGAGCCTTGAAAGTTTCAAGTTCGCGTCGAGTTTCCTATCTGCTCAAACTAAACTCCATTTATCCCAACCAAACTCTAACCCGGTGAAAATGCGATGACTTCGCCAATTTTTGACCAATTTCGACGTCCAAATTGTACGAAATTCATTGTCTTGACAATAACTGTACGGTGGTGCAAATTAAAGCCACTAACTCAAACCATTTTAAAGTAATATCCTAAAAAACTGGAAAACTAGTTGTAGACATTGACCCGCAAAGACCTTTAAGCAGCATCTTAGTTGTTATTACACTAACATATAAAAAAGACGCTTACAAAATAAATACTCGAACTCCACCAAATACTCGATTCTCCGGTTGCAAACTCGGCTCGACTTGAATTAAAATTATTCTACTCGCACACCCCTACCAAACACGATAGCTTCTCAGCAATCCAGCAGATGTCACTAATTCCCATGGCAATTTTGATATTTTTTTTAAATGTTGACTAACGTCATTTATGTGCCTGCACTACGTTAAAAAATATGCATTCCCGGCCCGTCCGTCCCGTTTTTTAAACGTGTTTAACTTTGGACCTACAAAG
>JAHWFP010028457.1:938-15638 GCA_023313725.1 Lithobius niger
CCCCCTGCAACATGCCCCCCCCCCCGCACTCCCCCATTGTTTGGTCTGCCCCCTCCCTCCCCGGTTGTTAGCGTCTTATTCCCGTAATTTAAAGCAAATAAGTATATGAGATGGTACTAAACACTGTAATTTTTGACAGAAAGTACAAAACAGTTTAATAATGGAACCATCTTCTAAAATTTCAATATATTTTAATTCATCCAGTTAAAGTAATACACACATGGCATGTACTCTTCTTGCTCCCACCATTTTACCTTACAATGTCTGTTTTTTGTAGGAATGTTATGGAATCACTGCAGAAGGTTTGAAGTGTAAGCCATTATTAGGATTGTTGAAAGAAAGTTGATGGGATACTGGTGCTGAACAATGCACACTGACAGGCTGAACTCACATTTTGGTTACTTACTTCATTTTGTTATGACCAACATACCGAGTTTGCCACTACACACTTACTGATACGTTCCCAAATTATGCAATTTCAACGTGTAACTTTCGATTTATTAGTCAGACTAAGCTGGTAGGCCTATAGAAATGGAATGGAATCATGTCGGGGAAAGTAAGCTACGGACTGTCAAATATGACGATACAGTCTGGCGGTTATCATCTTGTCCTATCTTGAGATTGCAATTGCATGTATCAGGTTGGGTCAAATTTCTCTGAATCATGAATACCAGCTTTGTGGTAGGGATGTGATTAATGGCCATTACTAACCTGCATACCGTTTAAGGAGACCGCAAAAGGGGTGTTTGAGGAAGGTCATTAAGTTTCTGAGCTAAATCTCTCCAGTTTAAATAAGAACTATACGCAAAGCAATGAAAGGTAGACTGAACCAAGAGACACCTTTCAAGACATACATCAAATTTCATTCGTCTAGAGAATTCATCAAATTTCATTTATATTGAGAATTCAAGTAAGCAAAAGTAAAAGCCGTTCAATGTTTTAGGCCTAACGTGCCCTACTACATACAAAGGAGTGGAAATTTATTGGTGCTTGCTATCAAAAGGAAAAATTTTCTCTCTTACTACGACGGGTTATGGATGAATTTGGTTCAGATTCATCAAATAACGGATCTCCTGCACATGATTTGGCAGTCATAACCTTCGCTGTTCTTCGGTGTAGACTAACCGGAACAGCAAATTTCAGAGGGCGTATAAAATTATTTCGTTATTTAATTCACAAAAATAAAATCATAAAATTAATAAAGTTTATTATAAACAGTCTGTGAGAGAGCAGAAAACAAGAATATACGTGACACGCATTTTGTATGAAACAACTGTTAATTCGCAAATCGCATTTGACACCCTAACTTAGCACATCGTACACTTTTCTACCGCATTACAGACGAGACTTGAATGACTTATAAAATAATTCCCTTTTTTACTTTATTTTTGCTTTCGTCAATTCATTTTGTTTCAACCAATGCTATAGGCACAATATAATCATCGACGAAAGCTAAAGGAAAGTGGACAAATGCAAAGTCGACAAAACGTAAAAAATCGGTGTAAAAATATCCATTGTAATAAGACCACGTTGTATTCACGATATCAGATTAAGTTTCTTATTTGAAAGCTTATATCCCGTAAACCCCTTGACTAGTTTTACTAAACTTTGAACTTTAATCTATAAATAAAACAGAGAGTGTATGTGGAAAATTTCAAACGAATCAGACGAAGCGTTAATGGAGGCAGCAGGAGATGACACGGCAAAAAAACCGCTTTAGCAAAAACACGATCCACTTGTTCGTAGATTGATGGATAAATGGCATGGCTGTCCATGCTATGACCGCTCACTTGTTGGTGCCTTGGTTTGGTTGTATGGATGTGGGTGGTCTGTTGAGCTTATTCACAAACGTTTGAATTGTTTTAGACATGAGTGGGAGTGGGTACCCAATTTGTTGGATTATTTTAGAGATGAGTGGGAGTGGGTACCCATTTTGTTGAATTGTTTTAGAGATGAGTGGGAGTGGGTACCCATTTTGTTGGGTTTTTTCATGACTGGGATTGAGTACCCATTTTGTTAGACTGTTTTAGAGGTGAGTGGGAGTGCGTACCCATTTTGTTGGATTGTTTTAGAGATGAGTGGGAGCGGGTACCCATTTTGTTGGATTGTTTTAGAGATGAGTGGTAGTTGGTACCCATTTTGTTGAAATTCCCATGGACTGCTCATCGGCAGTCACACGCGTACGTGCAGTGGGAGAAACCCCTGGCAATTTTGTCTTTAAGGATACCCTTAGAACCGGGAAAGGGTGGCTGAAACAAAGGATTGAGTGTGGGTGGTCTGCACATCCTTGCTGTAATGCACTGGTGTCACTGAAGATGAACAAGTCAAAAAGGACGCCCTCCAAAGTTAAACAAGTCAAAAGGACGTCCTCCAAAGATGAACAAGTAAAAAAGGACGCCCTCCAAAGTTGAACAAGTCAAAAAGGACGCCCTCCAAAGTTGAACAAGTCAAAAAGGATGTCCTCCAAAGTTGAACAAGTCAAAAAGGACGTCCTCCAAAGTTGAACAAGTCAAAAAGGACGCCCTCCAAAGTTGAACAAGTCAAAAGGACGCCCTCCAAAGTTGAACAAGTAAAAAAAGACGTCCTCCAAAGTTGAACAAGTTAAAAAGGACGCCCTCCAAAGTTGAACAAGTCAAAAAGGACGTCCTCCAAAGTAGAACAAGTCAAAAAGGACGTCTTCCAAAGTTGAACAAGTCAAAAAGGACGTCCTCCAAAGTTAGCCTAACAGCTACAGCAGGCTGCTATAACCGAAAACCCACGAAAAAGTAAAAGATGGGAGAAAGAAAAACACACAAAATCCAGCAGATGCATAAATGATATACAATGCTAATAATTTCGGCACTAAAATTTCCTCCGATACAAGGTAGGCTAGGTTTCTGGTGTTTTGACAAACGACATAAACTGTCCCCTGAGTACCAGTAGGTGTTGAAGGTGACCAATTTAAGTCTTGTAAAAGACCAGAAACACGACCTGGTCACAAATTAAAGTCTGGGTTGCATCCTCTTATAAAATCTCATATTTTGACTTCCAGCCATCTTGTGGGATAGCAGAATAAAGGCATGCTAACGTTGTGAGACCATCCAACAAGGTTAGACCAGCTAAGGGACTAGCTTTACCTCATGGGCATAGATAAAAGAGAAGCTTTCAGTTAATACCATCTCGCTGTAACTGTCTTGACCACTCAGCCTGCTATAAGGCATCCACAGCCTTTGAATTTACATATGGTTCTCATTGAATTCGCCACTCAGTTTTAGTCTGACATTTAAGTACAAAAGGCAAACGAAGTCCGTTTAGAACCATTTACATCGTGGTTCTTACGTTAATTCTATATTAAACGTCATACTGTGAAACTGTAAAACTGTAAAAGTTGGGATCGTATCATAACTATTTTACTGAACTAAAAATTTGAATGACTAAAATCGAACCGTTGGACCTCCACAGCATGCCCACTTCCTGTAATTGTTCTTGTCGTTGTTATTGTTGGGACTTTTTGCCCTCACCTGGAGATCTAACCAATGAGCCGATATTCAAGTTTTATAGCTGACTCGTATGTATGAACAACGTACGTATTAAAATAGCCTTTTAAATGCTATGTTAATGTGACTACAGTATTCTTGTTTTTCTTCTTTTTGGTTAAATTTTGCGCTTACCTATTGATCAGACCAATGAAACTATTTTCCATTTTTTGTAGCTTAAAATGTAGGTACAATCAGCAAGTCTTCACACTTGAATAAATAGCACGTAAGTATTACAGTGTTTTAAAACGATGCAGAATGAAGTTTTAATGTTACCCTTACGGGGACTCATTACAGGTGTTTATGCAAAAGGAAGAATAAAGGCTGGAGACTTAGCAATCGTCATTCGTGAAGAAGTTCTGTGAATTGCAGCATTAATCCTATACTGCCAATGCTAAATTGGTTGCATTTTTTTCTTCAGTCCCATGGAACTTAGGCCACTCACGCAATTCGGACTGGAGTCCACATGGTTTATATTTCACATGAGGAGGCCCACAAAGCTCGCATTTACTTTGTTAATGCTAAATCTTACGGCTGCTTCTCGGCTTTTCTGGAGAATGCGGCTTTCCAGTTGGCTATACGTAGTAACCTGGCAACAACGAGGACGCAGATCTTCTCCTCGTGCCTCTCAAAACAACGTACGATGCGTGCTACATGATAGCGTCGATTTATGATAACAAGAAAGCAATTTTTAATGCCGTGCAAGATGATGAACTGATTTTTGAATGCAGGCATTCGATGGATTATCTTCGTTTCGATAATCCCGAAATAGACGCCATGTTGGAGTTTGAATTCTCGCTGCGAGCAGCTATTTGTTCTACCGTCGCACTGCCAAAAGCTGTTCTTTGAACGAGAATAGCAAATTTTGGAAATAGTGTAAAACAACAACAATGTTGTAGTAATGTTTAAAATCACTGCTGCACTTTATTTTTTATACGTGTTGTTATTTTCGATTCATTTAATTGTTTATGTATTACCACATTCATTTAACAGAAACGGGAAAGTAATCGTAAATAAATAATGGTTGCCTAGCGAAAAGCGTTCAGCGAACGAGAAGGTCTCGTTACATAAACGCGCCCTTCCACATTGTGCCTCACTGCTAGTGGAGCCTCTGGGTAACGGCCATTGGGGCATTATTGCTAGTCTGAAAAACTACAGAATAGATCCCATCACTGTTGAAAAAGGCTAATAGTCTCTCTCACGCTATACCCTGGCATAAATTGTGACACCAATTTTTTCAAGACCTAAACTGGCTGCGATCAATACAGTTACTCTAAGTGGTTAGAAAGACTGGCAGCTAAAAAATTGGAAAAAAATTACTTGCAAAGGCAAATAAAGTTTTATTGCTTTTCTAGCAACCTGAAGAACCAGGATGCAGTAAAAAAAAAAAGCAGTTAAATCTAGAAAATACAGCGGCAAACAGTTATGGGGAGGGGGGATTCAAGCTTGATGGTGCGTTGATAGCTAGGTCATTGGTGCCATCCTCAGTCACAGTGTAGTGGTCCGGGTGGCCACTGCACCACACATTACAGAGGTGCTAACCAAACCCCAAATTTCGATTTTATACATCTGTACTTCCTAAAAATTTTTTTTTTAAACTGGACAAGAGGATAGACTCGTCGTCCAATTGACGTGCTAAACATACAGAACAATTTTATCAGTCTTACTCCACCCTTGAAATATAATAAGCAAATCACACTCGAACGGTTCATGTTCAGGGTTAGAAGCGAAAGATAACAAATTGAAGTAACAAGGAACACGATTCCTATTGAAAACGTAAGTTTTTACTTGTTTTACGAAGTTACATAGGAAGTATGCTAATAACAAAGTCCCCTGTAATAAGTTAGTAGCAGCAAGAATTTATAGGGTTGGGGAGGAGAAATTGTAACTCTAAATGTCCCTATAAGATCCATTTCAATTAGTTCCGTCAAAGTTTTCAGAGGGTGCCACACGTTCCATCTGGTAATTTTTGCTCATTTGTCAGCCCAAATCTAAAGTAGACTGAATTACAACTAAATTAAACTACATAATAATTAAATACAAGCTAGTTTCGTTTAGTTTCGTTTAATTTTAGGCTGAAAACTCAGTAGAAATTTACACATAAAACTAGTGGCGCCCTCTATAAACTTACACGGAACTAATTGGTATGGGTCAAAGACGTTCCAGAAGGGGTCTCAAGTTACAACTTCTCCTCCCAAACTCTGTAAATTTTTGGTAGCAGTAATACGACAAGTTGAATCCTACCACCGTGCAAAACCAAAGAACGATTTAAAAGGTTCTCTTTGTGAACTGCAATGACTTCAATTCCTTTCTAGCATATTTCTATTATGCTGTTAAATTCAACCATACAACATTACAAATATTTGCTGTATGTCAGTATTACATATTTGTCATGACCTCAGCAATAACGAGTTCATTTACTATATTTCATTGATACAATACAGAGAAAATATTCAATTCGAATCGTCATATACTGTGACACTATTTATTACAAGAGAAATACATTCAGCTTGATTAGAGAAACGAAGTTAGCAGTACACTATAGTAATGAACAAAGAAACTCGATTGATTGTCATTGTTAGCAGATCAAAACGTTCCCACTGCCGTGTTTCTTCGTTTATTAAGTTGGATGTTTTTTTTTATGGTGATAAGTAAACTAAAGATTGCTACCGTTACTTTTTTTTTTATAATTTGCAGTTTGTATACCGTATGTATTACATTCCATCCATTCGGATTAGCCGCTCAATTATTTTCCATCATCTACATTATAATCCTGGACTCCGGCTAAAAGGAAGGCTAAAGCAAAAGACTAAAAGGGAAACCACTTCTCCACTCATCACTCCCTCACTCTAGCTGCATGGAAACAGGCATCAACTCAATAAAGGTTCAATCTGACAAGTCGTCGGTCCGAACAATCACTTCTCCCCTCCTCGCGCCCGCATTGAAAATGCGCTCTCCCATTCTACCTGCATTGAAAGAGGACGCAGGCATGAGTAGTCGATCAAGCTGACAAGTCGTCGGGAACAGTGCCAGGGAAAATGACCCGGGAAATGTGTCCGTAAACTTAATTCATGACCGGCCCCGTGCATAGCAGGGGCTTCCTCTAGTTTCTAAAGAATTTTCACGCCTGCAGCATACGGAAATTAAGCCTTGAGATTTTGCATGCTTCTAGAAAAAAGAAAGAATTGTAACATAACATAGATGTTGGATAATGACATTTATTTGCGTTAAATTCAGATACCGCTCACACATGCTATTAAAGGTATTGGTGTGCTTTATGTTTAAGAACAAAATTTTGTAAAATTTTTTGAGGTAACCCGGGTCGCACTTTTTTAAGTTGTACGCAATGATCGCACTAAATTTTAAACACAAAAATGCGTAACAAAACAGCCCATTAAATTTCATAATTAACTCTAAATAATAATAAGACTAAAACAATGACCAACATAAGTCAGTTACATGAGGTCATACTGTGCAGTCACATACGTCTATAGCAAATCATGTTGACTTTGGTTGTGGCCAGAAGAATCAGAATCTGAATGACAACTCAACTTAATTAGAAGAATAAAAATATCAACAAAAAATATAGGTCGCATGCGGTAATTTAGTTGGTCTAAATTACTATCTCGGCTGTAGTAAAACATGTGAAATTAGTAGCGATCAGGAGGATTAGGATGATAAATGCTTAATAATAAAATTAAAATCACTAAATATATGTGGTGTGAGGTCACAAAAGTGCACTAATTATGGTGGGGGTAGTTGGTCTAAATTACATGTAGATCGGCTGTGGTAAAGCATGCGGATTTTGGTAGAAGTTAGGAGAAAATGCATGACTACTCAGAAACTTTATTGTGTCCCATGATGCATCAGAAAGTGCATCCTAAACTTCGTATAATCTGGAAAATTCTGTCCACAAACTAGGCAGGAGGTTGCTTGTTGGCGTCTTAAGTCAATAGGTATGTGAGTGTCCATGTGGCATTTCAAGTAGGCTGGGCTTTCGCAGCACTTTCCACAGATGAAACACTTGAATCGTCCCAAATGGATGTTGAAATGATGCTTTAGGGATAATCCCGATTTGAACACCTTGTTGCATTGTTGACAGACGTATGGGAATGATTCGCATTGGTAAGCGTCTGCAAAAAAATTTGAATTAAAGTAGACACCAATTTTATTAACCAGAGAATCAAAATTACACAATGGTTGTCATACTGCTGGTTACAGATAAAATGTGGTGCTAGATTTATGGTAAGAAGTAGCAGAAAGATTTGTGGAAAGAAGTACGGGGTGGGGAAGAATCTGATGAGGAGGAAAGGGCACGGCACACATACGTCATTGGCCCCTAATCTCAATCAAATTCTAGCCCTGTTTTGGGCCAACAATGCGTACATAAACAGCTAAGGAGCTACAACAACATCACTAAGTGGTTTGTAGGGGAATGAAGAAAAATGTGTGAAATGAGAAAAGAGTTTACACACGTTGGTGGGGGAGTCCGAGAATTTAGCTAAGGAGCGTAAGTAATTCTTCTCACTTCTCTAAGCTGAACCCTGCTAAATTTCAATCAATATCATTGGTGCACCCGGGGAAGGTGGGGGGGGGGGGGGATTGAGGCTTAATGGCGCGTCGACAGTTTGGTCATTAGGTGGGGGGGGGGAGGCAAAGATGAAGCAACAGCTTTCCCAACCCCAAATGAAGAATAAAATTTGGTAATAGTAGACGTGAATACTGGCAAAATACGATATTGAGTCACGAACATACATACCCGGAAGTGAAATCACTTTCCGTTTTGCGTCACTTCTGCTTATTATGACGTCACTTCCGGTTACGTAATCGCCTCCGGTTGTTGTGATGTCATCTCCGGTTGTTATGATGCAACCCTAACGTACGTTCGGAACATACATTAGGGTTGCATCATACCAACCGGAAGTGACATCATAACCGGCAGTGAAATAACCACCGGAAGTGACGTCATAATAAGCGGAAGTGCCACATAACTGGAAGTGACGTTACTTACGGAATGTATGTTTGTGACTCAATATCGTATTTTGCCACTACTGACATGAAAGACATTTACAGTAATTTAAAAAAAAAGTAAGAAAGACACAGTTTCAAAGTCATTAAAATTGCTGAAATGAGGTTTTTTATACAGTTCCATACGACTCCCTCCTCCCTTACACTGCTTAGCTAAATTCTCGGACTCCCCCCACCAAACAAAATTCCTTTGTGCATCACTGATGAATACATGATGCAAACATATTCCTATTGCTTGGTTTTCCACTACAGATGGACACTTAAATCCAACGTGCCATCACAAATAGATCTGTGTCACTTATTATTATAAAATAACTTACCAAACTTGCGTTTACCATTGTTTATAAGCTAAAATTAATTATTTTGGCAAGAAACTGAAAATTGTGTGGGAGCACATTCAACATAGAGGTGCAACATAATCTTACATTTCGAAATGTTCCCTGAGGAGCCGGAATGTGTGGTGCAGTGGCAACCCGGACCACTGCACTGTGACTGAGGCTGGCGCTAATGACCAAGCTGTCGACGCGCCATTAAGCCTCATCTCCCCCCCCCCCCCCCCAGGAGCCAAGGACAAGGCAACAGCAAAACATACAAGAAACTGTTTTTAACATGGGGTGGCCATTTTGGTTTTCACCTAAACCCAAACAACTGGTCGGGCCGGGGGGAAGTAATTAATATACAGCAACAACGTAAAATAAATTCATTATTGAGTGCTTCATGTCTTGAATGACAGTTTTTTTCACTCATAAGTGAAATTCACACATTCACTCATTGAATATTCCGTAACGTTTGACGAGTCTAATTATCATACTGAAAAATTGTGTTTTCTTTCTGCAAAACGAGTATCATGCCGACTTGCACTGAAAAAAAAGACCATACCAGATGCAATTTGCTCTCATTCTCATTATGCCCATATTAGGGAAATTGCATCATCTTCGTTAATCATCGGATTTTTACGGAAACAGGAAGCTGTTTTTTGGTAGCATTCGGAGTGGTTACGCCGGTATTAAGGCAATGAAGTCACTTTCGTGAATCGTTGGAGTTTTACGGAAACACGAAGGTGCTTTTCGGTCTGGGTACTTTTAACGAGGTGTGTCAGTGGCATTAAATGTCATTTAGGCCTAATGCAAAACCCCTGTGCTGAAGCAAACGAAATTACACATTGGTTTATCAAATGTGATGGGGGTAGTATCGCTACGCCAAATAGAGGTAAACATCGTCAAGATTAGTTCCAACTAACCCTGACATCGTAAACATCATAAAACTAAACATCGTAAATCAAAATTACTTCACAAATCGAAAATTGAAATCGTAAACCGAAATTACTTCAGAGATAGTTTTGTGGAAAGAAAATTTTTTTCATTCTCATTATGCCTCTGTTAGGGAAATGACATCACCTTCGTTCATTTATGGAAACATGACGATCTTTTTCGGTCAGTGTGAGTTTAAAGTGGTATTTCAGTGACATAAAATGTCGTTTAGGCCTAATAAGAAACACCTGCACCGACGCAAACGAAATTATACGTTGGTTGAGGAAATGTGATGGGGGGAGGAGTATTATCACGACGCCAAACAGAGAAAAACTTCGTAAACAACATAAACTAAACATCGTAAGTCAAAATTACTTCGTAAATCGAATATCGAAATCGGAAATGGAATTGTAAAACAAAATTACTTCGGAGAATCGTTTCGCAGAAAGATAACAAAAATTCTAAAACTGAATCCCACACTCTTGCTTCTATGAAGTGAAATTATAATTTGCGCGTTTTAGCACTCAACTACTTTCCAAATTTCTCTTTCCAACAACTTTAGTTCTCAGGCAATTAAAATCTTGAAAGGAGTTTCGTGCTAAAACACACAAATCGTTGATTTCGTAGAAGCACTAGGGCTATTAGAACCGATAGTAACCAGTACACTGAAAATAAATACTAGGCCAATTCCAAGACTTAAACCAGCGTAAGAACCTCCTTACCTAACATTTACCCGTTTGTCGATTCAGCTATATTACCATGGAAAAAGAGTCTTTAAAAACTAGGTATTAGGTGGATACAAATTTTGAACTGCAATATTTTGCCGAGTAGGTCTCTGTTCCTGCCGCATGCTGGGTGACAGCCTTAATACGGTGTATCGCTCGTCTTCCTCATAACAGAGCTCTTATTGCTCTCCTGGTGGCAGCGAATAATACTCAAACCAAGCCTAAAGCACAGACTGGTGGTGCTTCTTGTTTAGTTTGCGTATTATTTGTTTTCGTATGCCAATTTGCTTTTATGCCAATGAAAAATACTGCCAAAACCAAATTCTTGCTCCTATTACCCACAGGAAATATTTAGTTTCATAAGATTAACACTGGATGTTGTATTTAAATTTTGTACGTACCAACTTAGACCTGGTGAAACAATCTAAATCGGAACGTATAAAAAAATTAAGTACAACATTCTGCGTTAATGTTACGAAAATCCTGTCGTTAATAGGGTCAAGAATTTGGTATAATTAGCAAGAATTTGGTTTAATCAGCAACAATTTTTTAATTGGCATATACAAAAGGAAATTTAACATAATGGAAAATCCAGCTCTGATTATCACTGTCTGAATGCAAAATAAGCAACTCTATCTTAGAATCGACAAAAGAAGTCTCAGGGTGGTCGAAAGGTGGCAGGATTACCCGGGCTGGTTCAAACTGGGTGTCGGGGCTTCCTTTCTGGCTTGGGGCCGAAAAAGAATTACTAATTCATATTTCATTTAGTTTTTTTAGTTTCGTGTGCCTACCTCAATTAAGGAAAGCAAGACAGACGACATTCGATCGGTTCAGGTGATCAACTAAGCTTGAGTCGAAACTTCTTGGACCCTTAAGTTCCCTGGAACCTGACACAACTTGTCCCTTTTGTCACCCTTATCCCCCATCCCTGTTACAGACCCTGTATCTGCAAGAAGCCCCAGGGCCAATTCTGACCTCGGTCCACCACTGTACATTCGGGGAGAAAAAAGTCTCAGAAATGCACTGGTACTCATGGCGATTGTGGCATGCAAAAGATACTTCCTAGTAAAGTAGCCCTTTTCCTTCCCGAAAAAACCTTAGCAGTTGAAATGGACGTTAATTCGACTATTTCCCTCATTTGTCTATGAAAAAACTTACAAAATGGACTTAATTCCATAGTTTACAAACTAATGAACTAACACGTTCAACTATTTTTGACATTATTTACTGTGTTTGGAAAACAATTAGTAGGTTTAGATATTTTGTTTCACAAACCAGATGTAATAATATAATAATAATAATATAATATTTATTGCCCAACAAGTGCAAATGGTCAAGGAAGGACAACAGGTTGACATTGATACCCAGCCAAATTAATAAGAGGGGGGAAACAAAATTGTAATAAATGTAGCAGGTCACCAGGCCTTAGTCAAGACCATCTCAAATATTTAGTGAGGGAAACATTCCGCAGCTTTGTTTTGAATTTTTGTAAGAAAGGATTTATGAGGAAATAATAATAAGTTTAATATAAAAAAAAATTTTAATTGAGTGGATTTATTCCATTGTTCGTATTTTATTTTGGCTTAGGTCATTAGCTGATGACAGCAAGACATACAGTATTTAAAATACTAATCATTAAAAAAAGATGCGATTTTGTTTGGATATTCATCTTTGCTGCTCTTTTACAAGTCTGCTTTTTTACAGATAGTACGAAGCTGGAAACTAATCATTATAAAAGCAAATTTCGCCAGTTATTTTAGTTTGTTTTTGTTATAATTGGTTCGTTATTTCACCCCTACGATGATAAAAAAAACTCGAAAAATTATATCAACCAACCTTTACTTTAGTTATTTCCCTACCACAACATCCACAATGCTGCTGTTTCGTATTCACCCTCAATGCCGTCCGCTCGTCTTTCTTTACCTCTCTCTCATTATGATCCATCAGCAGTGTTATACAAAAGCCGATACCAGAGTCCCATTTCTTTTTATACCAAAGTATGGGACCAGAGATGGAGGGCACTTTTTTAGACCCATGACCCACCTGACCCACTCGAGCCATGACCCACGACCCACTTGAACCACCCAATAAAGAACAGAACGTGACCCACCGTCCGTGACCCATCCCATTCTATGAAAAAATAATACAGTATGCAAATTGGGTGTTTTGCATTCGGGGAAAACTATTTTTGAAAGAGTAAGAACATTTTGTAAAGAGTACTAGTAACACTACTGATTACCATGACAATACCGTGGGTCGATGGGTGAAGAACAGTCTGTACCCACTTGACTCACAATAAAAATGTGACCCATTTGACCCAACGGCCTAGGGTCAGTCCCATCTCTGGATGGGACCAGAATCTGGTGAATGTCAATAACTTTCCGTCTCCATCCAGAACCCTTTCTGCCCGACAGCAAAGGCCTGACCCAGTCACTTTGCCCCGAGTTGACTTCGACTGAACACACCATTTTCAGGTCCTCTTGTGGAATGGCAAGCAAACCACCTCCCACTATAATGAATGTTTTGATGCTATCAGCGGTGATTGTGACAAAAATGGGACGGAGGAAATTATAGTAAGGGAAAGAGCCCGGATTTTCAAAGGCTCGTGTTGAAGGGTTAGCGTCTGGGTTTTTCACCACAAACTAGTCCTGAAACCTGAAACACTGTGAACCTTAGAAACATTGTGTTCAATAAAGATCCACTCGTGGTTATCAGGGTGTAGCGACGACTGTAAAATGGGCCATCGACCTGCACCCTGATTTCGCTCTGTGGAAGGGAAACAACTAACTTTTGCGTTTTCTCTGGGTCAAGGCAAGGTGCTGGGTCCCAAAAAGATTTCAGACGTAGTTGGTCCCAAAAAATTCCAAACATGATTATTTAATGTAGCATGAAAAAATTAATGTTCTTTAGCTAACCTGCTCGCTGTGTAAGTCAGTTCTAAAGTTAGTTGAATTACATTAACTCGTTAGAAACCTCTGTAGTTGAGTTACAAAATAAAATCCAACAAATAGAGCCTTACCACTCTAAAAATGCTTTATTCAACATTAAAAGCCAGCAATTTAAAGTCATCATAAATTTTTTTCAATACAAATCCGCAAATGAATGAGATAATTGTCCTGGGACCAAAAATTGAATTCTATACTAAAATCTATAATCCATAATTTGTATTACGTTGTATTATTTCGAAGTTTCGACACAATACAAACACTTTCCCAACACAACACTATTGGTAAATAATATTTCTGAAACATATGGATACGTTTGGGCCATATGCGTTTGGTCCATATGCTCTAATATCTGCACCAGAAAAGATGCTGTTTAAATATCAGTAAGTATCAACGTCTACATAATATTGAAAAAACAAAAACACAGACACCACAGCCTTTTGAAATTCAGTGACTTGGGAAGCAAAAATTGTTTTTATCCCTTCACAGTGAGGAAACAGCACTGAAGTTTTGTTCTCCCCTAAATTACAGCAGCAGATTGCATAATTTCTTTAATGTGCATGTTAGCTTGTGTTTTAGTGTCAGGGATCATGTCATTGCGTGCCTTGATTCACTGATTCACATACTCAAGCCAACGTGGAAAATTAGAACACGTGACGCTTCGGCCGTTCAAATGCAGACATCAGCAACAAAGAATTAAAAACAAAGGTGGGTAGAACTTAACCACCAATCCATTCTCCCCAACCGGCGAACATATATGGGCCGTCTTCAAGCGGATTTTCAAACAAAGTTGGTGGCAGATCTAATTCCAGGACTGGCAAAGTTCTTTAAAAAAATAGATCAAGTTACGTCTAAAGATACCGTGTGCCGTACCTTGGAAAAGTATTTTAACTGGCAACATGTTCGAGTTACATCATAATATATTTAAAACGCATATGGGCACTTATTTGATTAAAAAAAAGTGAACCCGAATTTGTACACTCACATAAGCACTTTTCATTAAATACTTAATTTACTGCTTCTGGGATATTTTACGCAGGTAAAATTCATTGGATTGAAGATCAGCCCCGACTAATGCCTAGGGTAGCTTAAAAGGACAGGCCCTCGCTCTATTTTATTGCATCCTGAGTGCATATAGCATTTGCAACATTTACATAGGTTTGAAGTAACGCTGCACAACTGAGTCATGCAGGAAAACCAACATGGATGCAGGCACTTTTAATTACGAACTGAAAAA
>JAHWFP010028459.1:0-10672 GCA_023313725.1 Lithobius niger
TGGGCTTTAACTCCACTATTCCATGATTTTGACTTTACAGCATTTTAGGGGGTGGGCTTTAGCTTCAACTGGGCATTTAATACACGATTTACGGTAGTATTAGGTTACAAAGTAAAAGCCGGAAAGTGCGCAAATATACATTAACTCGGAAGTTAAGCTTATCTCAGCGCCATTTTCAAGAATAGCAAGTACAAACAAATAGCAAATAATACAAGAAAGCCAAGATCAAGTTGCAAGTAAAATGTCCACCTTAACAAGGCACAACTTGCTAGGACACGGGGGGAGGGGGGGGCATCAGGATGTTCAGCTGAACACGGGCCCTGGCTTACGAGGGGACCTGCACAGTACAGAATCAGAATTCCAACTGAAATTAAACGAAAAAGCCACAAACCCCCCAAAAAGGCATTAAGCCAATAGCCAACAATAACCACATAAAAAAAAAATTTTTTTTAAAGTAGCACCATGAATTGGAGGAGCAGAGCAGGCTTTGGGTTTCGCATAGCCCTGAAGTGGTCATTTTCTAAATTAAAGATAATTAAAAATTATCTAAGAAGTACTACGGGGCAGGAAAGATTAAGTAGATTATCCCTACAGTCGATACTTTCAACGAGTTCAATTGGGTTAACTCCGTGTGCAGCTGTGGCCAAAAAGGCGAATCAAAGGCTTGGACGCACAACATTTAAATGTATTCCTGCAGATGCATTCAGTGTTGTCTACAAAACGCACGTTAGGCCAATCCTCGAATATGGCAATATTCTGTGGTCTCCGTACCTCATGAAAGATATTAATAGCCTAGGAAAAATTCACAGAAGAGCCACTCGGCTGGTCCCTACGTGTAGTAAACTCTCATATCCAGAACGGCTTACTAAACTGCGCCTACCATCTTTGAAAAAGAGAAGGAAAAGGGGTGACCTTATCGAAGTGTACAAGATTCTTCATAACTTGTACGACATACCCAAAGACCAGTTTTGGACACTACGTGAAAACAATCGGAGAGGCCACAATTTCACCATTAACAAGCAACGGCTTGCCAGTACCTTCTTTTCACACAGAGTGATCAATGACTAGAATAGGTTGCCTACGAGTGTAGTCAATGCAACCAGCCTAAACTCTTTCAAAAATCAACTTGATAAATTGGTCTGGTAACTTGTTTGTGTAATCCGAGGTGAACTTTTGAGCTACAGGCTCAACTGTTCACTATTTCTTTATAACTTTAGGCTGTAGAAAACCGTACAGCTACAGAATTTGACATTGCAGCAATGATTAATATGTTTGCTGAACAGAAAGCTCGTACTGCGGACTTTTGAGCAATGATCATGCAAATAAAAAGTCATGCATTCAGAAGTTTTAAAGTATCTTTTGAAAAAAACTTTTTAAGAATATTTTATTCACATTTTTTTTTATAATTGTTCTTCTATTGGGTAGGAGCTGGGGGCCCTTTTGGTTAACTTGCGCACGGGCCCGAAGCGTACTTCTTCCACCACTGCTAGGACATGTTAAAAACGGACTGAACCACTAAAAAACTTAAAACTAGAGGGGACTTCGATGCGTGCTTGTGGCTAGCACCAAACAAAGTGCCAGTTATGAGTTCAATCCAGTATTTATATGGTTTAACTCAGGCTTCACTGGTGTTGGAATTTGTTAACTTGAACTTCAGCTCATAACCAACTCTAGGTGGAGAGGAGGAAGCAGTAATGACGCGAATAGTCTTTAGATATGAATTATCGGATTCATGCAAATTCACGGGTAAACAACATTTTTACGAATTTAACCATGTAAGAAATGACAAACTAACTAGGGCCGCCACCACTACATGTTTACATACAGGAGCGGAGCATGAGATTATGACAGGAGAGGGTAAGGGCAGTTTCCCCGAGGTGGAGGGGGGGGGGAGATTGGCAGTTGCTGAACCTATATTATTGATTCTCCTTCCTCTTCCCCCACTCAGTCCTTTTTGCCCCCTCCCTCCTTTACTTTTTTCATTGCCTCCCTTTGATTCCCTCTGCCCACGCCCCCACTTTTCATTTTGTACCGAATCCTCCACAATTTTTTTCCCCAGATCGCTTCATTTTTATTCTCAACTACGAAATAATTTTTTGTTGATTGGCAATGTAGTTGCATATTTCTTGTGAACCACAATTGTTGATCCTCAAAACTGTTGCATTCTTTGTTTGTAAAATACATTATTCAACATGAAATCCAATACACTGAACAATTCTAACAACTGGTTTCTAACTATTTCCGATAGATTTTCCATAATTTCTGCCCCAAACATAGGCGATTTTCGATCTGAAATAAAGTCCCACTCAAGAGTTGTACTTAATTAGTACACAAAATTTTGCCAAATTTGATTCAGTACTTTTGACATGATGTTATTACAAGGAAACCCCAATGAGTCACTTAATGAGGTTAAGGATCTTCGCTCCAATAATAACATATTTCTAATCCTTGTAAAACAAGTTCAGCAAGCAAATGCCATAGTATTGATTTTCAATTGTCGTGTATTTACCACTTTATTCTCCCAATGTAACTTACCAAGGAAGAAAACAACATCAGGACTGTGAATTGTCATAACAGTCTGAAATGCACGATGCATCTGCCATTCTCTGAAAGAATAAGAGAATTTTTATGTCTGTTTTAATGCAATGCGAAAAGTCAAAGAAGTAACATACTGGAAAGAATTAATATCTTCAACAAATTTCTTCCGCAACAAATTCAGTGTTTGTATTTTATATTCTGTTATACCACTTAAAAAAATTTACTAAACTCCTAAGTTCTAATTTAGTTATAAAGAGATTTCCGGGTACAAGTTGCGTAACAGAAACTATTATTATCGATTTTTTTACTTTAGTTTGTTGATTTCTGTTGCAGGCAATTTGTTTTCTTTAAAAAATATTGCTTTAAATTCTGCTAAGGCATTTTAGGGGGTGGGCTTTAGCTTCAACTGGGCTTTTAATACACGATTTACGGTACCTGGGTGATGGCCACTTTTAAATCAAGTTTGGTTCATGTTAAAGTGTGCAAGATGTGACAAGCGCTTAGACTGTTCTTAATAGGGTTGTGCCGATTAATCGTTTCAACGATAATCGTCTTCTTGACGATTAAACGTGTAGTAATTTTCGTTTAATACAAACCGAACCTCCGGCTGCCGATATTTGCAGTATCGGTTTCGGCAGCTTTCACTGAAATATCGATAACTTTGGAACCGTTCAAGATTACGATATGCGGTTCGCGGTGTTTTGCTATGTTTTAACTGTGGGTACTATTTATTTTTTTTAATGTTTAATAATTATTGGTAAGGCTGTACCGAACCGAACATCGTCGAACAGAGGGTGTTCCGTTAGGTTCAGTTCGGTGTTCGGCCTTTCAAACCGAATACATTTTCAGTTCTAATTGTCAGATTTGGATGTTACACCATTTTGAAGGTTTTTTGCCAGCTTTCTGTTGGTACAAACCACAAGTTCCTAGCTCTAACGGTTCAAAAGTTATGAGGGAAAATGTAAATGTACAGGAGATTTTTTTTATGTTTATACAGAGTTTTCACATCTGTGCGCCTACAAGTTCATGTGAAAATACCTACGTTTGTTAAGAGAACTTGTGCTTTGATGACTCTTTGTGAACCGAGTTCTTTTACATATTATTTTAAAATTAGATAGGTTTGGTGCATTTTTGTTCAGTTCGGAAGTGTTCTGTGTTCGGCTCATTTAATGTTTGTTCGGTTTGGCTGAAAAATTCTTGTTCGGTACAGCCTTAATTATTGGACTTTTGCAAAAAACTACACCTTTGATGAAAAATTGGGGATACAATGTTGGATATCCAGTTCGGTATTGGTATCTGATTGGTAAAGTTGGTATCGGCGCAGCCTTATTTAAAATATTGTAAATTTTATTTTTGAAAATAATTTCTGAAAGCATTCTGAACACAACCTCTCGCATAGCAAACCATACTCAATATCGCTTTGACCTTCCAGATGTCTGATTTACTCTAAAACACGGAAGAAGAGATTTGTATTTGTGGCGTTAATTATGTTTCACACTATTATCGTTAATTTCCAAGCTGCAGCAATTTATAAACCGAGACAACAACATTTAATGTATGAAATTCAAGTTTCAGTAAAAATTGCTGCTTTCTTGGTAGCGTTCGAAAGCTGGGAGTCCCAGTTTCCTTATCTGCGATGAATGATGTCCTCAACTTCACTACCTTTATTCCTTGTATAAACTGCTCCGTTTTCAATGTGTGTTTTGAAACTCCTTTAATATTGCGACCTTCTATTGATTCTTTCATGGAACGATACCTTTGAATGCATCGCAGCACAGCCTCACGTGACAACACGCGAAGCGAGTTTTCGGATGGAACGATAAAAATGGAGTGGACTCGAAAGTATTAAAGTTAAAAAAAAAATTATTTGGGGGACGGGGATTAATCGTTAATCGCTTTTCTTAACCTTACGGTAAACGTTTAGCCAATTAATCGGAATTTTACAACCCTAGTTCTTAAGCCTGATGAAGAAAGCAGAAAGCTTTTGAAAAATTCCTAGACATTGTGTTATGTCTTCATAGTGAAAGTGAGCATTTACCTTTTCGAACTATGAGTGTTGTTGCGGAGTTTCACTGTACGAATGATAACAAAAGCTTTTCAATGAGTGACTTTATAGTGGCAACAAGTATGAAACTAGGCAGACCAGGTACGACAATTTCTGAGTCCGACAAATCTTATTTTAAGTCTTCCTTCACACAATTAAAAGGATGTATTGGAATAGACTAACTACAGAAGTTAAAAAAATTGTTTACAGCAGTCCGCCAACGTGTGCTGGGGAGACAAAATATTATTGAAATATTAAATTTCTTCATACAGCCTTACAAACACTGGAAAGGTAACAAACTGAAATCATAAATATTGCAACTATCAATACCAAATGACAGGAAATAACTATTTAGTTATTTAAACACTGAACCTTAAACCTCGCAGACCTTACTTTTAAATTAAAGGGGAATACTGGTAGAGCCTACAGACAGGCTAGATGATGTTCTTCATTCACAGCTCGACAAAAACTAAATATAAAACAAATAATAGTACGCCTTTCCTCAGAAATTATGTTTACCTACATCCCTTGCCTCGACGTATGACCTTGTAACTAAAAACAAAAAGACGTCACGAAGGTTCTAAAATTCAGTTTATTCTTTAATAAAACATTTGACTATCTCAGCAGGTCGGGCTCACTGTGAAGTACCAACTTTTTCTTTGCTGTATTTGCATTCTGGCCTATCCTCCATTTTAGAAACTGAGCTTTAAAACAACATTTTTGCATTCATGGCCAGTATGAGTTAGACTTCCATTCATTACAAATCCTGTTTACACATTACATAGGCTACGGCTAAGGATATACCATAGTAGCTAAAGCTAATGTCCTATCTACAAAAGCAATGAGGCCACACATGTAGGGTTAAAAGAAAAAACTATCATACGACTTGTTCTTATTTACACGTTAAGGCTAAGAACACGACATTTCTGCGATTTTGCAAACTAGGAACTTTTCGCGACACTATAACTAAAGGAGCTTTAAAAATTATTCTTGAAATGAAAAGTTTTAAACAAAAAACACCCATTAATTTTTGTAAAATTCGTTATATGCCGCAAATTTTCCAAAAAGTGCACAAAATTGCTTCAATTCGAAAATGGCTTTATTTAAACATGAAAACAAAACAGTTTAATTATTTTAATGATAAACAAGCCACCAAAATCGACGAAGTCTAGGCATCAGAAAAAATATTCCGGGATGGTGATCACTGAAATAATTTTAAGTTTGAGAGTACTGATCAACAAATTCTGTTGGTTCAAGGTCGCCTGCAGTTACAGTTCATCACCATCAACTGTGTACGTGATACGAATTGTGTTAACAAGTTTAGCGGCAATAACGTTGTACACCCACATTTTCGTACTTAAGTTGGACTTTTAACGTACGAGACTGGCTATTACCAAAATAAAAAACGTCCGCACACTTTCACAACAAACACTTTGCCTTGGAAATTTTCGATCCCCATACTGGTGTCTTCATCACGTTTCAAGGATTATTGGGACTTCCCACATCATCCTCCTTCGTTTTTGTTATTAACGAATTCAAATTTCGCCGCCCTCGTAGTCTCCAGTATTTATAGGGCTAACTGCTCGATTCATCTCCCTCCAACTCCCACTGACAGTTAAGCTTCTTGCAGAGGTCGCGGTTCACCAAGTGTGAGCTCGAGAATGCAGGACCTTCTATCAAAGTCTTTCCATACATACTTCTGGTGGTGTTGTATGGCGAAGGACTCAAGACATATGAAGTAAGGGTCCCGAGTGGAGTTAAGACTTAAGAAGCATACGTGTGTTCTTCCAATTAATCTCATGCTGCTCAGTCTTACAGTGGACTGCAATGCCATTGTCACACGCTGTGCTACTCTGGACCGCACACCTTTCCTCATTTTTCCTATATAAACTGCATGGGATCTGATACACAGCCTCCCTAGTGTTTCTGACAGCTCCCAT
The DNA here is from genome assembly GCA_023313725.1 of Lithobius niger. Classification (NCBI taxonomy): domain Eukaryota; kingdom Metazoa; phylum Arthropoda; class Chilopoda; order Lithobiomorpha; family Lithobiidae; genus Lithobius; species Lithobius niger. The sequence continues at coordinate 6,523 of JAHWFP010028459.1, forward strand.
ACACGCCTCGTCTTTGGACTTTTGTGCCTCACGCTTTTCACTCTTTGCTCCTCCTAGAAATCAGCAAAGAAAATGCGGGACCACACTTGGAAAGGATGAAAGGGGAAATTCATGAAGCTTGGTTATCCAGCTGGACTGCTAAACCGTCTGAAAAAGAGCGCAATTGCGTTGGTTGAGGCAGAACGAAGAAATGGGGCAGGATGAGGGAAGAGGAACGAACGGCGGGTCCAAGAGTAGCTCTAACTTACTTGAAGAAGTGATGGGGCCTGCACGGAAGATCCTTAGAAAGCACAGTTTTCACACCTTTTTGACAAATGTTGAAGGACTGAAGAAGCTGGTTTCTAGGAGCAGCAACCCGATGGCAAAGAGTGAAAAGCGTGAGACACAAAAGACCAAAGACAAGGCGTTTATGGGAGCTGTCAGAAACACTAGAGAGGCTGTGTATCGTTTCCCATGCAGAGTCTGCGATGCAGTTTATATGGGAGAAACGAGAAAAGGTGTGCGTTCCAGAGTAGCGCAGCACATGACGTTGGCATTGCAGTTCGCTGCAAGACTGAGCAGCATGAGATTAATTGGAAAAACACGCTTACTCTTCTAAAGTCTAACTCTACACAGGACCCTTACCTCGGATGTCTCGAGTCCCTCGCCATACAACACCAAAAGTATGGAAAGACTTTGATGAACATCCAAGGTCCTGCATTCCCGAGGGTCTCATACTTGGTAACTGCGATCTCTGCAAGAAGCTTTAACTGTCAGTAGCAGTTGAAGGGAGATAAATCGAGCAGACAGCCCTATAAATACTGGAAGCTACGAGACAGCGGGTTATGGAACTTGTCTTGATTCTAAGTTGAAGAAGGCAGAATGAGACCAAGCAGCGAATGCGAAGGGACGGAACGATGGCATCGAAGGCGGAAAACAAGATCAGTTGGGATCTCAGCAAGGTGACATCATGGGCCTGAGAAGGCCAAAGAGCCAGAACAAGGACTCCCTCCCCCAACAGGGGGGGGGGGAGGGATGAAACAAAGATGGGCTGGATCATCCGATTTTCCCTACCAGCGGCAAGGGGCGGCCCGGGCGGCCGTCGATGAAAGAACGAAGGGGAAAAGAGCGACCATCAAGACGCGTCGCTGAGAACAAAAGATGCACGAAGGCCTTCGGTCAAGTTCTTTTATAGGAGGCTGCACGCAGGAGCAGTGGGTTACCAAGCTGGCCAGATTCGTACAACTTAAAATCGTCAAAGGAACAAGAGAGCATAAATGCCAAAATTTGACAGATATTGTATATTTCCAGCACAAAAGAGAGGAGTTAACGCCCACCCCTTAAATTGTCGTTTTTCTGCAGCAATGCTGTGAATAAAGATAGTACTGCTTGGTATGCTTACTGCCCCCCCCCCCCTTCTCCCTCGCTGTGGTAATAGTGGACTCTTCCTTTGGCTCCTAGCACCTTCACAAAGGCCTGGTTTCTCTCTCCCCTATGCCTCCTCCCTTTTGCACAGCAATTAAGAGGATGTAAAAAATAACCTTTCAGAGATCATTCAAAAGCTTTGAATTTTCTGTGATAGACGTACAGAAGGATTAAAAAATTAATAACTGCATAAGCCCATGAGTGTTCAATCCACGATTTACGGCAATATTTCGTAACTGTTCCGAGGACTCTCAGCATCATCGACAGCAATGTAGCTTGTGAAACATCTTGTGAGTAATATTAAGGAAAAATGGAAATTAGCCAACAGCGAAAATTATACACTAGAAATAACGTAGTTCAGTAAGCCACCTTTATGCACTTACGTTTTGTTGAAGTGGCATGACCCGGATTCGAACCAGCTACCCAGTTCGCCCCCAGATCACTTGCATAGCGCCTTAATCGCTATTGCCACATCGTACACTGGCATAAAGAAAACTCACTGAACGCGTTATTAATGTCCCAACCGTGACCAGGACTCCATTCGACCGAAATTTACTCTGTCAAAAGCAATGGAGAGGGAAGACAAATCATATACTCATAAGGCTCAATAAATGAGAAATAAATAGACATAAATCACTGTAAATAATATTAAGGGATATTGGAAATTAGCCAACAGCGAAAATTATACACTAGAAATGGAGGAAGTGGCCATAATGATTAAGGCGCCATGCAAGTGATCTGGGGGCAAACTGGGTAGCCAGTTTGAATCTGGGTCATGCCACTCCCGACGCCACGTAGTGCATAAAGGTGGCTTTCTGAACTATGTTATTTCTAAATTTTCGCTGTTGGCTAATTTCCAATTTTCCTTAATATTATTTACAGAGATTTATGTCTACAGTATTTATATCTTTTGATTGTTTTGCAATCCAATAAACGATGGGTGCATGCCATCCTTAGACTGTTAGATGGGTTGCCGTCCTTAGACGTGTTAGATGGGTTGCCGTCCTTAGGACGTGTTAGATGGGTTGCTGTCCTTAGACGTGTTAAGACGGGTTGCCATCCTTAGACACTAGACAGGTTATCACACACATCCAAGCTCTCAAGATGTCTGCTGCAGCTAAGCAGCTTCTAGATTACGATTTCACAGTCATTGTTTTAGAAGAGACACTTCTAAAAATGAAGCATAAAATCGGTATTTCGGTATATGTAAATACCGATTACAGTTTCAGTATTCAAAAAATTACCGATGCCACCAAGCACTCATTTGGAGCAGGTAGTTGGCCTAGTAAATAAATCTGAAAATGCAAGATTTCTTTATTTGCAGCGTTAAATGACCAGGCATTATCAGAGAACAGATGTTCACCGCTAATGACAAATGCAAGCCGCTATTTCTCCATTGTCGAGTCAGAGACACACTCTGTCCAAATAATATAATAATCGGAGTCAGTCATTGGACACCAAAGCCAACAAATGATTCTGTTTATTAAATCATGGAGTAGGTATGATAATTTTCATTTGGAAACCCGTCCACACACGGCTGAGTAAAAACTGCTAAATTTTTAATCTCCTGTGCTGCAAAACATACATTAGTATTATAAATTAGAAAAGGAAGACTCCTCTTGCTGTCGCCCACAAATCCAAAAATCGTGCATTTTAGGTTTGAGAAATTTGCGTAACTGTTAGGCCTATACCATCCAGCTGGCTGCATTGATTGGTTTCACATGCCAGCTCCGCAGCATTGGACATATGTTTATTTTCACCCAATAATTTTTTTTGCATATAATAGTATAGTATCAAGAATTAAGATACATGAAAAAAAAAAGTTCCACTTGCAGTTGGTTTTCTGCACACTACGGCTGTCTACTACAATTTAAAACAACATTTTGGTGTGAAATGTCAACTTGCAAACCCAAGGAATTGTTCCCATTTTAACGAAGTGTTACCCGCAACCACTGTTTAGTGTTCCCTTAACTCGAGATTGAGAATTTGCACTCTGCTGCCTTTCTTACCTTCTTAACTTGTCAAACCAATGTCCTGAAATAGGCCCGAGTAAATGAGGGTCTGACAGGATCATAACCTTTAAGGGCTTGTAATGTTCAGTGAGTACTATTCGCTGATCCTGAAGGGCTTCGTTCAACTGTGGCCAAGAACAACGCAATAAAATAATATAATATATAAGAAATTCACAGAAGAAGAATACGCCAAGCACTGCCAGCAGTAGCTTTATCATGTAATTCCAGTTTATCGTACATCCCATCCTTCCTTTGGGCATAATGTCGTCATGGAAGCTTGAGCGTGAATACCATGATATCTGAAATCAATCAATACCACATATATATGTATTAGCTAGTACCACAAGAATTTCACAGAAAAAAACAAACAAGGAACTTGTACTACAAAAGCCAAGGATTTGTGACAGTAGATTTTACTTCAAAAGCAAATGTCAATTTACACTTGTCACATTCCGTACCAACAACAATATTTCGTGTTTTTTCTACATTTTATCAAGCAGTTATTTTTTTTTTCACTACGCACCTCAGGCTACTGGCTGAGCAAGTACAGCGAGTGAGGTTGAATACGCAACTGCATTTGGATTTTGTGTGCACGTTTGGCTGCTTGCAACACGCTCACATTTGCAGTTTTGTTCCGATTGGTTGAATTTTAATGACAAGGGAGTTATGGTACGTGAAATGCACACATCCAAAGTTGAAATTCCTACATAAAATGTTTTCGGAGACATTTGGGT
>JAHWFP010028463.1:0-12340 GCA_023313725.1 Lithobius niger
ACGCTTCACAGCCGTAACGCCTTGTGACTTGAGTTCGTCCAGGATGATATCATCGCTGAGACCCCTCAAATCAAAGCACGTCACGACCCCCTTGCTGCTGTTTAAGGTACGATGCGGCTCCACACGCACCGGGCATAACCCCAGTGCACCCGCCTTCAAAAGCCTCTTTGCCTGAGCCCTATCCTCAACCTCAACAAGGTATCCCCCAGCACGGAGCCGAGAGACACTCTTCGGATCGGAACCACAGATCCCTTTGAGTGCCTTGTGGATAGCGAACGGACCGAGTTGTGTAACATCTCGGCCCTCGCCTGTCACCACCAAGAACTTCGGGACTTGGTCCCGACTCTTACTAATGTCCGGTAACTGGGCACCAGGCCCAACCATCTCAGGTTCCCTCCTCTGGCGCTTGCTAGTGCGGCGAGGAGGGGAAGAATTATGGGGGTAAGAAATTTTTGCGGGGGAGGGGGGAGAAGAAGTTGCCATGGAGAGCAAAAAGAAGTCGCGGCGGTGCGCCCCCCAGAAAAGAAAAACCCCGCGCGGCACTCGGGTGATGCAGGGCCGGAAGCCGCATATCCAGGGCCCTGCACCAGGAAGCTAACACCGCCGTCTATCTCGGTGAGGTGGCAGCCTAAGCATGCCGAGAGGCGAGGCCACCAAGGAAGCCGTACACACCACCTCACTCGATAACCCAAACAGTTCGGGTCCGTGATGCAGATGGATACAGCACAAGCCGCCTCCCCACAACGACAGGACCCGAAAAGTCATAGCCGATTGACCTTAGGCCGGCTCGCCCAGGCCACCCGTCCTCCGGAATAAGGAGCCAAAGCCCGAAAGCCAGGATCTCCGCCTCCACGGATTACTAGGTTGCAGCACACGGCCAACATGCTGGGGGATGAGGATGAAAAGCCCAGTGGCCAGAATGGGCAAATCGGAATCAAACCCAAAAGGGGATTCAAACCGCCAAACATCCTCTAAGCAGCCACCCCGGGCCCTGTTTGTCTGGATGTCCCTTCACCTCTTTCGGACTAGTGCTTGCGACGGGTGTTAAACCTGCCCGCCATACACACCGTAGGCGCACTCGCAAACCGTAGTGTTGAGGTTGCTAGTGTTCAAGACGGACTAAAAACCCTCCGCCACGCAGACCCTTGGCACACTAGCAAACCGTAATCTTGGGTTCCCTTTTAGTCGCCTCCTACGACACGCAGGGGTACGGTGGGCTTATTCTACCCCCAGCCCACAGGGGGGAGTTTGAAAGACCACAAACGAATAAATGAAGAATAAGAACCGGGAGACAAATCAGTTCTGTATCCCACTGCGGACTTCCCACTGCGGATGCACAACGAAAGAAAAAGAATTAGTAGTGGGAATGTCGGTGATCTGGTGACACACAAACAAATATTATTATCTTAGTTATTAACCAAAATTTAACTCTTTTAAATTTTTCTTAAGGATTGGCAAAGAATGAGAGTCACAACTAAGATGATAAAGACCAAACTGAAAGTTGAAACTTTAGGCACTACAAAAATGCATCCACCTTACCAGCTTAAAAGTCCTGACGTCACGTTAAGACAGCTTAGTCAGTAAACAGCATACAGTTAGTTATAAATTGGTTGGTTCATAGATTTCAAGCAGGTTATGTCGCTATTCGATGCTAGATACTGGCCGATCTTTGTTTTTCAAATTATGGGCTAATGTTCTGAGAGAATCACATGGTATGGTCAAACGATAAAACAGGTCTATGTTGAAGCAGTTCGATATCTTCATTTTACTGTTTTTCGTGTAGACCTACTCCTAGTAAATATTAAATTCAGTGGTTGTTTTTTGCCTTTTGCCTGTCGAATATAACAAGAACTCGTAGCAAGAAAAATAGGGAAGTAGTCGTCGTCTTACTAGAAGAGCACAGAATAATTCTTTTGCATTGTATTGATTTATAACAAATATAAACTAATTCCTTCTTTGTTAGAAAATAGTGAACAGATTTCTAAATGCATTCCAGTGGTTGTTTACAATTCGATAAATTCACAATGGACTGTATATTACAAATCGAATTCTTGTTAAGACACGTAATGTTTCCTAACGTCATCTGATAACCATTAGAAGTCTTTTGTGGTAGAAGAGCCAACTTAGGAAATAGCCCAAATTTAGGAAAAGATATGTTAAAAATTGTAATTACAATGTATTTTTTGTCTTGTTATTTAATTATTTGTTTGTGTTGCCGCATTCTCTTAGAACTCTGACAAGTCATTGTCAATAAATAACGGTGCACTAGCTAAGTACTGATTTCTGCAAATGAAGTCTCATTGCGTAAATGCACACAAGGCTGCCAACCTAAGTTGGCGAGATGCATCAGCTAACATAGTCAACTGATTCAACATTTTCAATTTCTTTGTCCAGAATTTCTTTGTCCAACATTTTCAATTTCTTTGTCCAGAAAAAAAAGATGAGTAAAAGTGTTGACTAATACAATAGCTTTAATAATAGAGAATTTTGGAAATGTAAGGCAGAAACAAAGTCTGCATATTTCAGTTCAATTGAAAATGAACATACAAACGTTTGAAACAATATTACGTTAACGAGAAATTTTACAATCTGTACACAAAAATTATAACAAAAAAACCTAATTTGAATATTTTTAGGCTTATGCCCATCACAATGATTACGAAGAGTGCTTAAAACATTTTTTTCGGTTTACAATCCAAAATTTTTATTGTTGTAACAAACTTATCTTTCTGTGGAACTGTAGTAAGGAAAAATGGAACTACCAATAAAAGTGTTTAAAACCATTCTTATTTTAACTTACTCAACCAAATTCTGGTATGAATGACAGGTTCACTCCAGAAGTGCAATAAGCAACCAGTGTGATAGTTGATACCAGTTAAAAATTACGGAAAATGTAGTGTGAACTCATCCATGAGTATTGTGTGATAAATATTGATTGTGTAGTACGAAAGCTTAAATTTATGTTAAATAACAAATTTTACTGCTTCATACTAGGTTTTTTCACTGCTTCCTAAAATTGTCTAGAGTCACCACTGCCATCAAAATATCCTTAAGTCTATTGTAACGTGTGTTCAATGTAGAAGCCAAACTTGAAGTAGTTAAACCTTATTTAATGCAGAATAATCAAGACAAGATTTGGATTACATTATTACGTTCTTTCTCAACACAAGAATCAACGGGAATAGAACTCCGGGCTCTGAAGCCCTTGACTTATATATGCTCCGGTCGGATCCAGAGCTCCACCGGACAACCAATCAGCTTGTGAGTTCGTTAACCAATCCAGTTCATGGTTACAAAGTGTTCACCAATCGTGGCCAACAATACTTGGCCACGTTCTCCTGCACGTCCGCTCATGGTTTTTGGCGCAAAACCTGAAAGTCCTTGCCGTTGCACAAGTGATTTTGGCGCCAACAAAAGTCAACCACAACACAGCAGCACACAGGTAGGTACGAGGGTGAGCCAATGTCCGTTACACTATCTACATGGCTACTGTCATGAAAACGTTTGACTTGTTTATCGAGAAGTATTTGTACAACAACACACACCTCTTTTACGGCACACACCTTTTATTTATAATTCGTTTAATTTGTGACTCGTAATAATGTTGTGGTCATTAAACTGATTTAGGTACACTCCAGCTACCAGGTTTTGTATCTAATTATAACACTTGAAGAATGTCTTTGGATTGCAAGAGGGGTGATTGGTTGAATGCTTCCAAACTTGAATAGGAGACGGGGATTATGGGTCGACTCCATAAAGTGGGAATTCAATACACAAGACAAGATAACTATATTTCTGCTCTCTCTTGGGGACCGCCATCAGGCATAAAAACACACTGTAACAAACAAAAACATATATACAAATTCCTCAGATAACTATCGGAGTCAGTTATTAAAAGTATTATAAGGCGTTTCAAAAACAACAAAAAGCTTTTATCACTTTAAAAAACAGAGAGGCCAAGAGCCAGAGGCCAAAGGTGTTGGTTGATAGGCTTTAGGCTTATGGTAATAGTTTTTTGTTGTTCTTTAAACGCCTTATAATACATTTAATCACTGTCTTCGATGGTTATCTGGAGGTAGGGAGTAATTTGTGCTTATGTTTTTGTTTGTACAGTATTTTGTATGCCTGATGACGGCCCCCAAGAGAGAGCAAAAATACAGCTATCTTGTCTTGTGTATTGAATGCCTACTCTATGGAATCAACCCATAATCCCTCTCTTATTTGGATTGCACTTTCTCGGAGCCTGGCCCTACAATCAAAGTGCCTAAAAAATCTCTTGTGACAGGTTTAAATTATTACGTGGCTTTGAAAGAGCAGTCTGTGTTTTTTAAATAGTATTATTTAATAATGTAAGATAAAAAAACAACTAGGCCTCAATTTCTTTAACTCTTTAGGAATTCTAGTTAATGATGAAACTCAGTCTCACCATCGCAGCTGTGGGTCCGTGATTATAACAATTTTCCACCAAAGAAAGTGGGTTGCTTGAATCTGTCAAAAAATATGATTTACCTTTAGTTTTTTTTATAAGTGGTAAATCTCAAAATCGACACTAACCTCAAACTAAAAATCCTGTACTATTAAATAATCCATTTTAAAGTTTTATAGAAAGATTTTGTATTGTCTGTGACACTTTTACCCCACTCATTATATAGCGTTAACAAGTGGAAAGGAGAAGCGTGTACATAACATTTGTTTGTTTAACTCGTACACACCTACTCATACAGTTTACTCTACAATATACGTACGTGTTGTGCAGTTAGATTTCATATCTACGAAAATTGAAAATATGATAAGTCATATGCTAATCAGAAAATAACCAAGGTTATTCTTCAGGGCACTTTTCTAGGCAATTCTTTTACGTGTATTGAGGGCAGTTTTAGTATCTAGATGTAGATTTAATTTTCTGACCGACTGATGTCTTTAAGAATTGGTTTGTAACAAAAGGATTAATTGAAATACCTTATTTCGTTTATTTATTTGTGATACATAGTAATGAATGATGTAGTATAAGGTTTCGAAAGCCTCAGCAGAAAATGTCTATGGTGTAGGCTGTTAAGATTTGAAAACTGTCCTTTCGAGCTTTGACGAGGCCCAAGTGAAGACGGAATCAGTGAGACTTATACTTACTTTGTAGGAAGAAACTTGTACTTTGCTTGCGTCTTTGATTGTCTCATTCCATAAATCGAATACTGTGATGTTTCCAATGCTCAGTAGTTTGTTTATTTCTTCAGCAGAAAATTTTCCAAACTTTCGACTTAGAGGACCAGTCCATATTTTTCCATTTTCGTCTTCAGGGTATCGAATTTTCTGGGAGAGAACTTTCTGAATATCCCTGAGATCGAATTCAGGGCAGATCATGAATGATGGTAAAGTGATTGTTTTCTTAGTGACAAAGTAATTTCTAGTTGTTGAAGGATCTTCAATGTAGCGATTAACACGTTCTATAATTTGATAGAGACAGAATGAATAAGTTGCTAAAGATATAACAAACCACAACAAACGTTTCCATATTGGTGACCTTCGGTTGAAAGCCAAACTAAATCCTGCTATTTTACTTTCATCACTCTCATCTGTCAGATTTTTTTTTATCGCCGTCGTGGGTTGTTGATTTCGTGTGTTGAGTTGTTGACGCCTAACAGCATTGGTTCTAGCTGTATAATAAATATGACGGCCTGGTAAATATGATGGCCTAGCAGCAATGGAACTAGCTGTATAATAATTCTGATGGCCTGGTAAATATGATGGTCTAACAGCAATGATTCTTGCTCTATTACGAATTTGTTGGCCTGTTAAATGTGCCATCATAATGTAGTAGCTGAAAAGAAAAATAAAGGACATTTGTCACAAAAGTTACTAGGCTGACTCTAAATGCTATAAAAATGGCAGCACTTTTACTTTTTGATTCGTAATGATTGGTATGTGTTTAAAAGTCTCTACAATAAGTATGTGAAAGCTAAACGTAAATTGAGCGACCAAATCCAAAATGTTTAAATGAGGAAAGTATTACAGGTACAATTCATTTAAGGATGCACATTTCCAATGCTTACTTTAGCACAAAGCTGATGGACTGATGCCTTTGTGCTTGTTGACTTGGTCCTACTTAGAATGAGTCATCCAAAGGTCATCTTTTATCGCTCATGAACCCGTACAACGTAATATAAAAAAAAATAACGTATGTTAAAGGTACATCCATCCATGTTGGCTTTCTTGTATGACTCAAATTTGCGACATTAGTTCAAACGTATGTAAATGTTGCCAACACATTAATTTTCTTGTTTTTTTCCTTCGTGCAGGATGATTTTGCAACATTAACTCTAACCTGTGTATATGTTACAAACACTCGTCTGAATGGCTCGCACGACATACTGGAAGGATTTATGTCTCTTTAAGTGCATTTATTCGAAAATGTGAAATACAATTTTAAAAACATTGAACTAGCTGCAAAAAGCATTAAGTCGTCTTAATTATTGTTCGATTGTCGATTTCATTGTCATGTTTGTTGACAAGTCGGAAACATGGATTGGCAAAGAAAGCATTTTTGATTTTACTTCGTTAGAAATTCTCCATCCTTTCAGAAACCTTTGAAGACCAAATCTGTCCCCTTCAACGTCTACTATGTATTCTAATGTGCATGTCTACAGGAAATTTACATTCTATATTATTTTACTACGCTTTCACGGTCGACGCGCAGCATCAATAACCTTATACGCCTATCTCCTGCAACATAACATTAGTAAACTTATATAAGAAAGAGCGTTGTAGTCTGCAAATTTTTATTATTTACCACTAATTACCAGATCTAAACTATCGTAGAAAATTGATTAAAAACACTATAATTGTGATATGAATACAATTTGTTCTAAATACTGGAATTTTCCCAGTGTGTGTTACTTTGGGAGTTTGATGGTTATATTCCCAATATTTGCCCAATATCAGTGGAATAATGGAATAATTGGTAGAATCCCATACTGTCATTGTGTACAATTGTTTGTTAATATCCAACATTACATACAATAACAATGTCTGCCAATGCAAAACTAATATTGTCCCGACATTGACAGCCAAGATAACTGCCATTGTTTGTTGCTAAGATGAAAACTATATGGCAAAAATGTGGGCAGTCTATTTCTAACCAGGCTAAACATAAACAATTACACCGTTGAGCCTCCATGATTGCCGGATGTTGGAAAAGTTGCCAGTGTAAAAAGAATATTGGTTCAATGTTAATGGACTGCCAATATAAAGAATGTGAAGAACATAACCAACACATTCAATATGAGAGCAACGTTGCAAAATCTGGGCAGTTGATTACTGCCAAGCTAAACACAAACCATTCAGCCGTTGGTAAGCGCTGATTAACTAATGTTTGGAACATTATTCATGTTTACTATTACAGATCCAATATTGGCCACATGTAGTAGCAGCATAAAAAATATGAAGAAGAATGCCAATAAGGCCTAGATGAAAACAACATTGCAGGAACAGGGTAGTCGATTAAGGGCCAAGTTAGAATTAAACAATACCCGCAATGTTCGGCCAAGATTAGCCTTTGTTGGCGCTATTAGCGCTATTATATTTTTCAATATAAGCAGTGTTCATACGCAATATAAAAAATACGACGAAGACTGCCAATATAGCCAAGTTGAAAACTGCATTTTCAGCAGTGTGGGCAGTCGGTTAACAGACAATCTAAAATTAAACAAAAGGCCAGATGTTCAGCCATGGATGACCTTATGCTGAAAACGTTATTATATTTTGCTAACTTACGAACGAATTTGGCCAACTATTAAGAGCCAACGTATTCTAATACCTGACTGCCAATGTAGCCAAGATGACAGCAACGATGCACCAAGGTCGGTAGCAGATTACTAGCTTAGCTAAAACTGTTCTTAAGCCATGATTGGCCTAATGTTACAAACATTATTGTAGTTTGCCAGTGTAAAATCGATATTGGACGAGTGTTCATTGCCAAACGTAAAGAATGTGCAGAAGCCTGCTTTAGTCACTGCACCGATGTGGGTTGTTGGTAATGGCCAGTTTCAAATTCAACCATAAACTCAATGACTGGCCCTATGTTGGTAACAATATTATAGTTTTCCAATGTAAGAACCTCTTGGCCGACTGTTAAGAGCCAACATAAAAAATACGTACCAGTCTGCCAGTATAGTTAATATGTCAGCAACGATGCAGGAATAACGGCGGTTGATTAATAACTAAGCTAAACATAAAAGATTAAACCATTGTTATTTATGATTTGGCCAATGTTACAAGCATTATCATAGTTTACTGAAAAGCATAAATAATGTAAAGATAATTGCCAATACAGCACAGAATATGAAAACAACATTACTGCGATGTTTGTAGTTGGTTCATGACCAACTTAACATTCAACAATAAGCCCAATGTCCGCCATGATTGGCCGTATGTTGGAAACATTATTCTTGTTTGCCAATGCAAATCATATGTTGGAACTATGTTCAAAGCCAATGTAAAAATTACAAAGAAGACTGCTAGTATAGCCAAGATGAAGACTACATTGCAGCAAATTGGGTAGTCAGTTAACAACCAAGCTAAAATTAAACGATAAGCACAATGATCTGCCATGGTTAGCCCTATGTTGGGAATAGTATTATAGTCTGCCAGAACAGATCAACTGTAGGACCAATGTTTAAACCTAAAGGCAATAATATGAAGAAGACTGCCGATGTAGCGAAGATGAAGACTACATTGCAGCAATGTGGGCAGCCAGTTACCGACCAAACTAACATTAAACAATAAATCCAATATTCAGCCTTATGTTAGTGACAATATTATAGTTTTCCAATGTAAGAAGAATATTTGTCTAGTGTTCAGATCCAGTGTAAAGAACACAACGAATACTGCTAGTATAGTTAGGTTGTAAACTAAATTGCAACAATTTGAGTAATCAGTTAAAAGCCAACCTAAAATTAAACAATAACCTGAATGTTCAGCTCATTTGGAAACATTACTATAGTTTGCTAAATACAGATCAAATGTTGGACCAATGTTCATATTCAATGTAAATATTATGAAGAAGACTGGCGGTGTAGCCAAGATGAAAAGTACATTGCGACAATGCATTGGTTAATGCTGCGACAGTATCTTCTTAAAGTCAAGCTGTTCTCACCCACAGACATATCTAGACAGAGGGGGGGGGGGATTGAGGCTTAATGGCGCGTCGACAACTTGGTCATTAGCGCCAACCTCAGTCACAGTGCAGTGGTCCGGGTCGCCACTGCACCACACATTACAGAGATGTTATTCAAACCCCTAATCGAAATCTTGTCATACATCTGTACCTCCTGCAAAAATTGAAAAACACCGGACAGGAGGACAGACTTATCGCCCAACTGACGCGCAATGTCATGCGGAAGATGGAACCGACGACGAACACCATCAAGATGGCGACAATCAACAAGTAAGTGCCGGACCGTAAGTGGCCGTCGACACCAAGAACATTCAGGAGGGTCAACCCCCCGCAAAAGGAAACAGTGAGTAAGTCGGGTGTGACCAATCCGCAAACGGGCCAACACAACCTCCTCACGGCGACTGCGGCGACACGCCGAGTGCCACTCCTCGACAGTGCCTTTAATGGCCCGTAACTTATTACCGTCCTGTCCGTCCCACAAGGTTTGCCAAAAAGCGTGTAACCTCAGACGCAGAGTTGGAAAGGCATCTGAGGGAACTAGGCTGAGATCCCTACCGAGAGGGCCAGAAAGGGCCCCTTTCGCAGCAGAATCAGCTTGTTCATTCCCTGCTATCCCAACATGGCCCGGGATCCAGCAGAAAAGCACGGTTTTCCGCTGGCCAGGCAAGCGGGAAAGCAAAGCTTGGACACGTTGTGTCAAGGGGTTCCGAGGATTGTAATTCGCCAAGGACTCTAGGGCACTCATGGAATCACTAAACACAATGAAATGCGTGCCCTGAAGCTCAAGGATCCATTCCACCGCCAAACCAAGAGCCAAAAGGTCTGCAGAGAACACAGAATAGCCTGATGGAAGGCGATGGGCAACCGTTACACCCTTACACACACAAGCACACGCCACGCCAACGTCAGACTTCGACCCATCAGTAAACAGGCGCAGATAACCGGCGTACTGAGAACTCAGCCGCCGGAACTCCTGTAAGTACCTTGCTGGTAGAGTGGAACCCTTCGGGAGGGACGCCAGAGCAAAAATGAAACTGCCACCTGGGACAAGCCAAGGGGCAACTGGCATACTCCCAAGCCTCAAGACGCAGGGCATTTTAAAGGCTATCTCCTGACAGGACTGCTGGAGCCTATCGCGGAAATCACCCTTACCCACCCTGCGTCTACCGACCCGCAAGTCTGGCCCCAAAACCATGGACCAAGCAGGACTGGATTGCACAGCACACAAACGCACAGCATACTGAATGGCAAGCTGTCGCCGACGAATGGCCAAAGGTGGCTCCGAGGCCTCAGCATAGAGGCTGACCACTGGAGAAGTTCGAAAAGCCCCAGTCGCCACACGCAGGCCACTGTGATGCACAGTGTCCAACATCCGGAGAGTGGAGTCACTAGCCGAATCATAGACCATACACGCATAATCAAGTTTGCTGCGGACAAGGGCACGGTAGAGGCGCAACATGGCAGCGCGATCGGCACCCCATGAAGTGCCCGACAGGACCCGCAAGATGTTAAGCGCCCGCAAAGCCTTGTCTTTAAACTGACGTAAGTGTGGAAGCCAAGACAACCTGGAATCGAACACCAGACCCAGGAAACGTGCCTGTGGGACAACAGGAATTTGTGCCTGTCCCAAGTACAGGCAAGGATCCGGGTGCAGTGTTCGTTGGCGGCAAAAGTGGATGCACACAGTCTTGTCCGGAGAAAACCGGAAACCATTACTTACCGCCCAGGTCTGGACTTTGTTAATTGCCAGCTGTAGCTGCCGCTCGCAGGTCTGCATGCGAGCTGCCCGAAAGCGCAGGCCTAAGTCATCGACAAACAATGACTGGGGAACAGCAGCTTGCTGAGCAATGGGATTGATCCCTATAGCAAACAAGACGACACTAAGAACACCTCCCTGAGGCACACCATTCTCCAAGACAAACGGGCGGGAAAGAGTCGCCCTGACACGAACGCGAAAAGAACGGCCTGAGAGGTAAGCAGAAAGCAACAGTGGCATCTGCCCCCTCAAGCCATAGTTATAGAGATTACGGAGAATCCCATAACGCCACGTCGTATCATACGCCTTCTCCAAGTCAAAGAAAACCTGAACCAGATGATGACGCAGGCGAAAAGCCTCCCTCACATCTGATTCAAGGGCAACTAGATGATCGATAGTTGACCGAAACCGTCGAAAGCCACACTGGGACACAGATAAGAATCCCCATGATTCCAACACCCACACCAACCGCTCACTGACCATCCGTTCCATAAGTTTACAGACACAGCTAGTCAGATCGATTGGGCGATAACTGGAAGGAGAAGTAGGGTCTTTGCCCGGTTTTACAATCGGGATGACCACTGCAGTCTTCCACGCTGCTGGAATAGAGCCCTCTGCCCACACACGGTTGAACATCCCCAGCAAGAACTGCTGGGAGGCAAGGGTCAGATGTTTCAACAGTTGATAGTGAACATCATCAGGCCCCGGGGCGGAGTCATGCGACTTGGACAAAGCTGAAACAAATTCCTGCCAGGTAAATGGTAAATTGTACTCCTCTAGCCCATCGGAGCGAAAGTCAAGAAAGCGAGCCTCTTCTCTACGCTTAATCCCGAGGAAACCAGGATCATAATGGTCATCACTCGAGACCCGCGCAAATGCAGACGCAAGACAATTGGCGATATCTGGCACAGAAGAGATCACGGTATTCGCGACCTTCAGCTGTGAAACCGGGGAAGGCACGCTCCTCCCCGAGATCTGGCGCACCTTCCGCCACACCTGCTGAGAAGGCGTGGAGCGCGTGATTGACGAAACATAAGCTGCCCAAGATGCACGTCTAGCCTCACGGATGACATACCTGGCACGGGCACGACAACGCTTAAACGCCACAAAGTTGCCAGTAGTCGGGCTGACCGTGAATGCACGCAACGCTCGCCGGCGGGCCTGAATGGCCTGCCCGCAAGCAGGCGTCCACCACGGAACAGGAACCCGCCGCGGCTGTGTGGACGTACGCGGGATAGTAGCATGAGCAGCAGCAAGGACCACATCAGTGAAATGAGTGGAAAGTTCATCCACATCAGAAAAGTCCTCAACCGCACGCTGAAACACAGCAGCCTCAGCAAAGGCTGACCATTCAGCACGCTTAAGCGCCCACCGGGCTGGCCTGGAAGCCACAGAACCCCCTTGTGTTGTGGACA
>JAHWFP010028463.1:14436-43328 GCA_023313725.1 Lithobius niger
GACGGACAAAAAACCCTCCGCCACGCAGACCCTTGGCACACTAGCAAACCGTGATCTTGGGTTCCCTTTCAGTCGCCTCCTACGACACGCAGGGGTACGGTGGGCTTATTCTACCCCCAGCCCACAGACTGTTTCGCCCTTAATATTCTTCTTAGGTTGGAAAACTGAAATATTGTTTCCAATGTAGGGCTAACCATGGTTAAATATTGGGTTTGCTGTTTAAAATTAAACAGCAAACCAAATATTCTACCACTGTTAGCCATATGTTGGAAACAATATTTCAGTTTTCCAACGTAAGAAGAATATTAACAAGTATTCTTTACTGACGAACCCACACAAGGATGAAACAGTATGTCTAGAGATGTCTATGGGTGAGAATAATGTTGCCGGAGAGTTAATACAGCCAATGTAAAGAATACAACAAAAGCCACTAATATTGACAGGCTGCAAACTACATTGCAGCAATTGGAAAATCAGTTTGAACAGTATCAAGCAGTGTCCTTCCTTCTTGCGCACAATACCGGCTGTAACTCCTGATTATCGGTTAACAGTCAATCTAAAATTAAACAATACACCCCATGTTCAGCCTGATTGCCTAAGTTGGCAACATTATTACAGTTTGCCAATACAGCTCAAATGTTGGACCAATCTTCAAAGCTATTGTTAAGAATATGAAAAAGACAGTCAGCATAGCCAAGATGAAGACTACACTGCAGCAATACATGTTGTGTCTTAATAGTGATGGTGATCACTATTCTCTAATTTAGCGGTAGCACACTAGTGTAGTTCTATCGTATTCAAGGCTTAATGTGGGTGCTTGCTTGTTTAGGTAACTCGTAGCATTAGACTTCATTACTTCCCTCGGTTGCAGGTCTTTAATTGTGTCTGTTTACATCACTTCCTCACCTCACTAATGTTTAGTATGCACCGTGGTGGTCCGTTAACGTGGTTTAAACACTGAGTTAAAGTCTGCTATTCAGCTAGTTGTGCACTAGCCTGATTTTTTTCTAGTGCATAAAAATCTAGTTATTCCGCACTGTAAATGTTAAAGGTTTCTATGGACAATTTCGTGTTATCTCTAAGTAGTCCATCTTTAAGTTTAAAATACACAAGCTATATAGTTTATCTTCCTATAAATACTTAATGCATGCTTGTTCGAAGAAGCTCCAGGATCGTTGTATTAATGTGTTAAAGCATAATTTGCATGCCGAAGGTATCGTAATTGAAGCATTGCCTTAAATGCATGTTTAAAATATCCGGCAGTTTAACAGAGACTTTGGAGTTCAATTACTTGTTAGGTATTGGGTATGTTCACATAATAAAAACTATTCTTAAATTTCATCTCTACAAAGAAAATTATGGAGTTGTTAGTTTTTAAATTCAACCACGTGTTCAAATTCCAAACCTCCGTTATTTAATAGCATTACTGAGTTATATTATATTATATTAGATTAACTTAGATTAGATAGATAAGCTTCGGATTGCAGTCATTGTTTGCCCTTAATGCATATCGCGTTCAATTCAGAGACTGGGTATGAGGACATTAAGATAACTAAATGACATCGAAAACACTGGGCTTCACTGAGCCTAAGATGTTAACATACGATGGAACATGACTGGTTGTTAGAAATCGATACAATGTGGTGTGTGAATGGTTGAATCTACAATCATTGTGGACGTCTGTATTTATGTCCATAAAATCCTCCTATCTGGTATAAAAGCTTAAGGCCGGAAAGGTAGAAGAGCAATCGCAATTGGCGCTCCAATGATGAGGGCTGCTGGCAACAGTAAGTTGATCATTCCTTTTGAGGCTGTGTTATTTTACTAGCGCAATGGATTACATAGTGTAAGGACAATGGCCACCTACTTCGAAGCCACTTGCATCCGCGTTAACTTAACGGTTTGAAATCAGTCTACAAATTCTATTTGCAAAAATTGCAGTTTCCTTTGGGATGTCTACTTTAGCTGAAATGCAAAAATCGTGCCTCTACTAATTTAGCAAAACTGTTCTCTGTATATCACATAACTTTGTATCGAAACGGCCAATGTTGAGCTGCTGACACTGCACCTGTAAATATTGATAGTCGTTGATGCTTTTAAATTGTCTTTCACCGTTGATTATAATCACAAGATTTTTTCTACAATGTTGGATAATCTTCGTATGACACTTAGCTATAATCAGGAGCATTCGCGCCAGTTGACAGTTGGTAGTCTATCAGTGGACGTCACTTCCAGCTCTGTCAATTTCCCCCAGCATTGCGGAGTAGCCCGGGTACACCCCGCGAAAGGCACTCTGGAACAAAATGGCCAAGATAAAATTAAATAATAAACCTAATGAAGCCTACGGTTCGCCCTATGTTGGAAACAATATCATAGCTTTGAAATGAAAGAATAATATTGGCCCAGTGTTAATAGCAAATGTACAGAATACGACATTGCAGCTATTTGGTAGTCGGTTAATAACCAATCTAAAATTAAACAATAAACCCAATGTTCAGCCATGACTTGCCCTATGTTAAAGAAACTATTGTATTTAGCCAATGTACGAACTGTTATGCCCACCGGTAAGAGCCCACAAAAAGAATACGAACCAGACCGCCAGTATGGACAAGATGACAAGGTGGCAGCAATGTAGTAGTCGATTACTAGGTTAGATAAACATAATCGATTAGACCATTGTGATTGTTACAAATATTATTATAGTTTGCCGGTGTTCACAATGTTGGCTTGGTGTTCACAGCCAAAGTAAGGAATATGAAGAAGACTGCCAATACACGCAAGATCAAAACAACATTGCAGTGATATGGCTAAACAGTTAATTGATAGTTTGCCAATACAGATCAAATGTTGGACCAATGGCCAAAGCCAGTGTAAAGAATATGAAGAAGACTGACAGTAAATTCAAGAAGAAAACTAGATTGTAGCAATCTGATAGGTAGTCGTTTAAGACCAAGCTAAAATTAAACAATAAGCCCAATATTCAGCCTTGGTTGACCGTATGATGGAAACAATATTACAGTTGGCCAATGTACGACAATATTGGCTTAGTGTTAATAGCCAACATAAAGAACACAACGAAGACTGTCAGCATAACAAAGTGGAAAACTATATTGCAGCAGTGTAGGTAGCTGGTTAGTAGCCAAGCTTAACACAAACAGTACACCTAATTTTCAGCCATGATCGGCCCCATTTTGGAAATATTATATTACTTTTCCACTGCAACAGCATTGCAAGTTAAATATTAATAACCAACGTAAAGAATATGAGGAAAACAAATTCAACAAATTCAAGATGACAGCATTGTTGCAGCAATGTTAGTAGTCGATTACCAGCCAAACTATACATCAATATTTAAACCGTTATAAAGCCATGATTGGCCAATGTTGGATACATTATTATAGTTTTCTTATCAAAATCAATACTGGACGGATGTTAACGGTCACTGCATGGATTATGTGACACACCAACTGAGTTGCCAAATAAAAGCTGACAATGTATAGCCAAATCCAAAATAACAAAAAAGTTGCATTAATCACCCAAGAGTGGCTCATGATGGAAAAATACTCAAGTTTGCCAATACAAACCTAAGATTGACCCAATTTTATTAGCCAACACAATTTATTTCTGAAAATCAAGCTTTCGTTACAGTAAAAGTGAAGCTATTTCACTACTTACATATGTTTACAGGATATTACCTGTTGCTGCCGGGGGCGTTGAGGATCTGTCAGTTTGTTGCCCTCAACATAATCTGAATTTTATCTTGGGTTATCTGCCAAACAGTCATTGCGACGCAGCCATCGAATCCATCTGCCAATTTCTAATTAATTCCATTAATCCAACTTTCTCTAATATTATTTTGGGTGACTATAACCTCTCTTCTGTTGATTGGTCCACGCGTACTGCCACTGTTAGGCCTCATCGTGACTTCGTATTGAAAACCGCAATTCTGGGCATGCATCAACTTGTTGATTTTCCTACTCGAGGAACAAATATCCTTGATTTAATTTTTACAGAGAACGACCGACTGGTTTTTGATATTCACCCATTACATAGCTTGGGTACCAGTGACCACGACATGATCAGGTTTAAAGTCAACTGCACTCCTTCGGGCCTTAGACCTGGTATTGTTATCCCGGGAAAAATTGATTTTTTTGAACTTCGGAGACGGCTGTCTGGAGTTGACTGGCCTAGTCTGATTACCTCTCCTGGTTGTGATGTTGAAAGTGCTTGGACTGCGTTCTATCAATTTTTGGGTGACACTGTCTCAAGTTGTAGAAGCAAGGTCTCTCATCTTCGAAAATCCAAATCTGCACCATCCCTCCCTTCTTCTATTAAAAAACTTGGCAGACAAAAGTTGCTTGATTGGCAAACTTTCAAGGGTTGCCCCTCTATTGTAAACAAAAATTCATTCAATCTTCTAAAGAACAAATACAGTACTGCGTTCGATGATTGGCACAACCAGTGTGATGCCGCCACTATTCGAGACGGCTCTTTGTCCAGCCTTTTCAGTTGATATAAAGCTATGACACGCTCAGCACGTAGCTTACCACCATTTAACATCAACGGGACTTTTGTTACCGGGGATTTGGAGAAGGCTGACATTTTAAATCAGACATTCATATCAAACTCGGTTCTTGATAACAATGTTCTTCCTGTTCCACACGGATCTGACAACTTGGAGGTCAACCACAAACGACTCGGCAATATGGAATTTAACAGCACACAGGTTATGGAGGTTTTGTCAAGAATCAAGCCTAGTCACTCCATAGGCCCTGATTGATATTCAGCTTTTTTTACAAACAAATTGGCATGACCATTGCACCAGCATTGGCCATTATTTTTAATCTTTCTTTATCCTCTCATACTCTTCCATCTTTGTGGCACACCCCAAATATTGTGCCGATTTTCAAGAAGGGCGACGTGTCTGATCCGGCTAACTACCGCCCGATTGCACTTACGGTGGTCTCGTGCAAGGTCATGGAGACCATCGTGCGTGACAATATAATTGTCAGAACAATCTACTGGACGAAAACCAGTTCGGCTTTTTGCCAGGCTGGTCTGCGACGCTGCAGCTTCTTTTAGCGCTAGATCATTGGACCAGTGCTATTGATCTGGGTGTACCAACGGACATAATCTATTTCGATTTCAAGAAGGCCTTCGAGTCCGTGGTGCATTCCAAATTACTTTTTAAGCTGTCTTACAATCGCATTGATGGAAATGTGCTGGCTTGGATTGGAGACTTCTTGTCCAATAGGACACAATCAGTGGTCATTGGACAACTAGGTCATCAATTTCACAGGTCTTAAGCGGGGTTCCACAGGGCTCCTTTTCAGGGCCACTGTTGTTTGTCATTTACATAAATGACCTACAGCCTTCAACCTCCAGTGACGACAGACCGTGCTACAAATTTGCTGATGACGTCAAATCAAGTTCTAAAATTATCACGTTCCAGGAAGGATTCCTATTACAATCAGACATCGAAAATATTTTCAACTGGTCCAGGACTTGGCAACTTCCATTGTCGCAACTTCCATTGTCGCAGGGCAAATGTGGTGTCCTGCACGTCGGCGACTCCAACCCAGAGTTTGACTACTATTTGGATTCCCACTCACTCGACTCCTTAAGCATGGTAAAAGACCTGGGAGTATGGATGGCCAAGGATCTTAAGTCATCATTACACTGCGCAAAGATTTCGGCTTTGGCATATCGTCGTATGGCACTCGTGAAACGTTGCTTCACTAAATCTTCAATCGCTAATTTGGTTTGGGCTTTCAAAGTCTATGTTCGTCCGTTACTTGAGTTTGCAAGCCCAGTTTGGTCGCCGTTCCTACTTAAAGACATCGATTGCAACGATAATTTACACGTGGTATACCCGGCCTCTGCGACGTTCCTCATGTCGACCGCTTGACACGGCTTGGCCTCCATCCCTTGGAGCTACGCCATCTCTGGACCGATCTAACTTTAACCTTTAAAATCGTCAGGGGTTTGTTGCCCATTGATGTTCCTCTCTTTGATTGTTCGGCACCAACTCGTACTAGGGGTCACTCCTTCAAGCTGTCTGGTGCAACCCCACATTCCGACATCAGAAAAAACTTCTTCACTCTTCGAGTAATCGAGCCATGGAACTCGCTTAGTGAGGAGACGGTGTCCGCCCCCTCTGTCTCAGCCTTTCGACGATTAGTCACCAACCAACCCCTTACCAAATTTCTCAAACGAACCTATTAACCACACCCCAACCGGGAATGGTGTTAGCAATCTTGTATCCAGCCTGTCTCCTTGTCCTTTGGGCTAAATTCTTTTATTGTATTATTATTTTTATTTTTTTTATGTATTCATTTTTAGCTGGTGACAATTCCCACTTTGGGGATGCTTTTGTTTTTAGTACTTTTCATAACCATACTTTTTCTTATATAATGTTGCTTTTTAACGGTTTCATTAGTTCATCTGGATTTTATTTTTTACTTGGGCCGATCCTACACCTCCCGTGTCCAACACGTTTGGCGATGCCATTGGAGGCCATAGAGTCCCTGGCAGGTCTAACCTTGGTGGTAAGGCATTCGTGTCCCAATACTTTATCCCCTCACCTTCCCTTGGCCAATCTGTATCATTATTTGTGATTGTCTTCTGTTTTTAATTTAGGCTGGCTGTTAGTGATCCCAGGGTCCTTGCTAGACCTGTTGCTATCGTGACAAATTATTATTATAATAAAGAAGAGTTCTTACGGTATGACACAAATATTGCCAATTATTGTTAAAATGTTCTTGAATGTTTTATAACCTTGCCGGATATCATTAAAAAATTATAAACCCCTAAATATTAACTGTTAACGGCTCAGTGGGTAGCTGGATATGCCTGATACGTTATCTATTAAAACGGCAATTAGAATTAAAGTAGATTGAAATAATAATTATGCATTTAATTGATACCTCCATATTCGTTGCTAAAGTTCAGCCTGTTTTGTAAGTTGGTGTTTGGCTTACATTCCAATGTTGGCTAATATATTGCCATATTGGTTAAAAACTGTACTGATGTTGGGCCAATATTCTCACGTATTGTTGAGATAAACTGCTCGTATAGGCCTAACATTGGCCAATACTGCATTGAAATGTTGGTCAAATGTTGAATTCCTGTATTTTGCTTTTACTGCGGTTCAATGGTAGCCCAATATTGTTGGCCATCATTGGGTGAACCATTGCAAATATTGGTCGAATTCTGTATTACAATATTGTGTTATTATCATATTCCAAAGTTGGACGTTCTGTACTGCAACACTATATTGGCCCAATAACAGCAATCAATACAGGTAACATGTTGTATCCCAATATCGTTCAATTTTTTAAATTCCAGTGTTGGACTCATTACTGTATCATAATGATGGACGTATATTGTTGCCGAATATTGGTCAATACATGCATCAATATTGGACAACTTAAATCTGCTAATAGCAACCATTATTGGTCATCTACAGCATCCAAATAAAGGTTAAATGTAATATCGCAATTTAGGTCATTATGTTCCAATGTTGGACACATATTGCATGCAAATATTGACCCATTACAGCTTGTTGCTTGGATTGTTATACATGCAGAGAATTATCCGACATCAACAACATTACTACCCGTCAGTAGCACTGGACGTAACTCGGTATTACAGTTATTTGGTAGAATTGCTACTTTACCACAACTGACCTTGTTCGCCAGATTTCTCTCTGAGTTTGCTTTTTCCTCCAAGCAATTCACTTTTTTCTATTTTTGAGTTTTACCAACAAAAAATTAGTATGTACGTCGTTCAAAGAACACTCTGACGAAATTTCAGTTGAAATTGAAGAACAAATTTGTCTATAATTGAGGAACGAATAGCCAGACAGACATACAAACACACAAACCAAGTTCCAAAATGTCGAGTCAAAACGAGACTTTGTTTCACTCACTCAATCAATAATATCAAATAACACTGATTTGTATATAATCCGGTTTGTAATATAATCAGGAAGACTTAGTTTGTTGATGACATCAAACTGCACACTCTAGTGAATGGTCTTGACGTTAGATCCAATTTAACAAACAGTTTAAATTATCTACATGACTGGTCCGAAGCATGGTAGTTAGCACGTAGCACAGGAAAAATGCAGTACTTTTCACATTGAAAATACAAAACTCTCAGTTTAAATACTTAATTGCCGGTGTGACGCTTAAACAGGTAACAGACGTAAAGGATCTTGGTATTCGGTTTACGACGAACTTGAAATTTGCAGCATACTGCAGTTGCATTGTCCTGGCTGGTTTCCTATGGTTGGCTACTATTAGACACAGTTTTAAGTTGAATGATATTGAACCCTAACGTGCGCTTCTAAATATTCGTAAGGGCTCTCCTTGAGTATGTCACTCCAGTATGGTCACCTTACTTACTCGGTAATATTGACAGAGTGGAATCAGTTCAGCGCCATTTTACTAAGCCCCTGTCAGGACTTTATCACATATCCCACTCATAAAGACTGAGAATTCCCGGTCTGGAATCTTTAAAGCTGCGTAAGCTAAAGGCGGATCTTCATTTAACATTTTCCGTCCTTGGAGGGCTATTCAGCACCAACCCACACTCTATGTTTAACTTAGATATGGGCATACTTGGGGGCATCAGTGGAAATTGGCTGTTTATGTCAACAAAAAATTATTGCAGATTGTCCTTTTTCGCTAATCGATTGTTGGTGTGTGGAAATATCTGCCAGCTGCTGCAGTGCCTGCATCCTCCATCTTGACCTTCAGGAGACAGCTGAAGTATGTACAATTTCGTGAATTTTTGTCTAGAAACCATGAACAGCTGTTACTCTGTAAATTTTAAAGTATATTTACTCACTTTTTGCTTTCATTCTATTAACCCTTGATCTATTTTACTGCTTATTGTTCTATTTTACTGCATTCTATTAACCCTTGATCTATTTTATTGTTTCACTGTATTTATTGTTTCATTGTTTCATTGTTTTAATATATTTGGGCCTCCATAAAGGGACCGACTACGTACAGGGTATTTGTGTCCGTCTATAGGTTACTTATGGCCATGATGCAAGCTAACTATTTGCAGACAGATAAAGTTATACAAAGAATGTAAACCAAACGAAACAATGCAAACTGACATTGTCGAGCTATACAGTGCTAGTCTCGACCAGTCTTGGATTCCAAAAGTTATGGGTTTAAATTCCTAGTCAACCACTTGGTCATATGAGACCAGAAGGCAACAGAAATATGCCTGCGCTCTATATTTTTTTTATTGGTAATGGATCATTGTTCTTATTTATACCCATTGTTGTGTATTGAAGATTTATGAAGTTAGCGGTGACATGATAATGGTATTATGCAAGGTCGTTGGTTTCTTTTCCAACCAATGGCTACCTCTCCCCTCAACCTCTACGTACACGTGTATGTGTGAAATACTGCGTATGGCCATTCTATTTCATTTTTTTTTATTTACAAAAAAATAAATCCTATATTACAAGCCGTATTCTCGCAGCTATGTATTCTCTTTTGCATTCTCATTTAATAACGATTGCTCAATGCTGAGGGAACCACGACCAGCACGTCTCTTATTTGTCTTGTTTATTCGACGGCCAGGTAGTGTGAACTACAAAGCAAGTTTCGTCGTTAACCCAGTTCCCTGCTATTTTACGATTACGCATTAACCAAACCAAGAGAATTTTTACTTTTTTTATTTTGCGTTTGGCATGGAGACGGAATGATTCGTTTGTTGGAATTTAAGGGTGAATGTTCGGTGATGGGCAAAGTCCCGGGTTCATCTTAAATTCGAAGAAAATCTAAACCGACCACAGCTATCTGCTATTTTACGATTAGCCAAAGTTAAATAAATTTTTCGTTTGCGGTGGAGACCGGATCACTTCTTTGTTGGAATTTAAGGGTAAATGTTTAGTAATGCACAGTTGCTCCACCTGAGAGAAGCCGAGTCGTTCTGTTAGTGGATATGTTAACTTATTTCCGTTGCCTTCTGTATTTAAAGGTCGGTCACAGATATGGTAGTGCTCCAGCCTAAGCAGTAAATTGAACGCTAGACCTTCGAATAAAAGATGGGTTTGCCAACGCAGAGCATAATAAATGACAGAAAAGGCAAGATCCTTCCTCGATTCATTCTTTCCCTTTCGGCTCTTCTTTTGTATCATTGCCTTTGACTATTTGTACAGTTGACTAGTAAGGGAAAAAAATAGAAAAACAGTCCGTTTTGAACAGTAATAGTCCCTCCTGAAACCCCCCCCCCCCCTCGCCGTCATACAGGAAGTCACAGGAAGTCATGCAGAGCTGTACGGAGGTTTACTTGAGTGGGAGTTGGGAAAAACAGTCCCTTTTTTGACGAATTAGCAACTACACAGAACTGCAGGACGAATTAGCATGCTTGTTATTGACGAATTAGCAAAACAGCGTGATGATAACGAATTAGCAAACTGCATGATAATGACGAATTAACAAACTGCATAGTAATAACGAATTAACAGCTGCACGCCTTATGCTACCTAAGAGTTGGGTTAAAATAGTCAATTTTTGACGCTGCAGGATTGGACCGAGGGTGAGGCACTCTTGTTAATGCTTCTCGAATGCAAGGAAGCATGAAAAAAAAACCGCATATTTAGCAATCTCGCGGTGGGTCGTACAGATGCTTACCGAGCGTAAATATTGCGCTATCGCTTTGGATCGTGTAAAATGACAAATGAAGAACATTTAAAAGTTGGGAAAAATAGGGTAAAAAAACTGTCCCACCAGAAACCTCCGTCATTTTGTCATTTTTAGCCTGCTTCTAAATTTCCTTTTTTTTGCAGTTTGTTCTGTGATTAGTAAGTGGGTTAAAAATGAAATGCAGAACAATGACTTCGGTTCTTGACCCCCTGAGCTTTTTTTTTTTTCATAGCAGCGAAAAAATGTTGCGTTAGCTCTATCCAAATACACCGGGTTACTTTTGAATATAGCTAACGCAAAATCTTTTCCTAGCAAATGAGTAATTTTTTACATTTTTTTACTGTGGGATGGGGTGGGGGTAGGGAGGAAGGTATCTTCTCAATCGAGTAAACTTTCCTTAGTGTTGATCCATAGTTCCGTGGGCACATTTGTGACGTTAGCCTGCGGTTCTAGGTTAGCGACACCTACTAGCCTGATATTCGTGGAAAGAAAAGGCAGAGAGGGTGTGCCAGGTTCCTTTCATTTCCGTAAGTGATCATTGGACGTTCATTTCCTTTCCTTTCCTTAACTGGTTACTTTCAATGATAACATTAATGCGTTACGGACCTTTTTACTACAAAAAAACACTAAAAATACATTTAAAACTTTTTTGTCTATAATGTGTATTTTGTGTTTCACTGGCTTATTTTCATCTCGAGTGGAAAGATCGCTTTGGTGATCATCCTATAATTTTGTATACTGTGGTATGTCTAGGAAAGTAACTCTGCCTTTCGGTCAGTGTGGGCAGCGGCCTCCCGTTAGTTTTAGATACCGGCCCACATTTTTTTTTGCTAATGAAATAATTAATGCACGACAAACACGTGACAAATCGATTGCAATGTCACGATAAAATGGGAGACCGAGTGCTTAAATTTTAAATTAACGCTTCGTTTATCGTTGCCTGCTCGCCCGTGGCCGTGGCACATCCAACTCCCCATTTAACGAACCAAAAGCCTAGCATTTAATACTCGCTATAAGGAACTGGTTTAGCTGTGAATACACACTAGTTTAATTTAAAAATTAAATATAAAAAAATAGTCTTTTTTTTACCATATTTTTAGAGTGCACACCCTGAAAGTTATTAGTCCTTATACTTTAAAATATTAACTATGTATAACAATACTGCTTACCTTGCAGGACGTAGCATGGACATCTGTTGAGTTTCAAAAATTTTGCAGCAATCAGTTGTGCCATCAGACCATCGATTTATATAGCAAAGAGCAGAGGTCATAAAATATATTTTTAGAATAACTTTCTTAGAATTTTAAATTCAAGCCAGGTCAGGTTCTGATTAATAAACCAGGTCGTGAGAAAAGTTTAAAAAAACTTAAGATTTTAAAATTCTGATTGGCTTTCCCAACCAGGATATAAATTTGATTGGTTTAAGATTTTGATTTTTTTGGAAGTAACAGATTGCATGCTAAAAATTTCAGCCTAAAAAGAGCTGAAGTCAGCCAAGGAAACTAACGCATTTTGGAACACTGGGAAAGACACACTAGCTGTATTGTAAGCATGCACTTTTATCATTTTATTCTAATTTTTTTAAATAAAATATAAAATAAATTACGTGTAAAATTAAGTATAAATTAAGTATAAAGTAAATTAATATTAAAATTAATTTTATACAAATCGCAGCATTGCTTTTTTTGGGGGTTATGAGACTTAGCTCCAATCCAACTTCAGTTACAGTCACTGATCCAGGTTGCCTTTGCACCCACACCTTACAGAGTTGTTAAACAAACCCAAAATGTATAGGCTAGATGTTATTTAAATTAAGGACTTTTTTGAAAGGGGGAGCTAAATTCAACCTCAGATACAGTGGAATGGTCCGGGTTGCTACTGCAACAAGTAGACAAATGGACAAATTATTAATTTTCGTAGTAAACAAGAATTTGAAGTTTAGGCAAAGTTTACTTTTTAATGTTTTAAAAAATTAGACTCTTTTTGACAATTTTCGTTTACTTTTCATTAAAATTAGCAATAAATGTTTGCAGTTTTTAGTATTTTTCAAAATAAACGAGTTTCAATTTTTTTAGGCACATAAATAACGGATTTTACGAGCATTTTTCTTATTTCTTTTTTATTTACGTATCCGACAATAGATTAATGCAGCCTATCTCAACAGGCCACAGTGTCGTGATGACTGGGAACACAAAAATACTTAGTTACTGTGGACACTGTGCCTTTACCGTAAAAGCCCATTGTGCAGGACGTAGTCGTATATGAAGGGGGCCTAGTGTCACCTTCGATTTTATGCCCAAAGTTACGCAACTTTAACTTCGACCGAGCCTAGAGAACTGGTTGCAGTTGAATATTGTAATTTACGTAGTGTACTCCGTGGAGTGGAAATGCATCTAGCTTGCACCGCGGAATATGAAGGTGTGAGTTTAGGACCGCTGCTCGTAGTTGCTATTCGGTTTTGCGCTCGGGAGGAATTCGCATTATAGGAGCTTCAGCCGGACTTGAATATTCGGCGAGACTGAAATCGAGAGGGCTCGACAATGTTTTCTGAATAGGAGTAACTGCAGGGGACGGTGATAAACCCAATGATTCGTAGTCATCCTCAACAATTTCTTCCTCTTTGTAAATTTTAATCGGTGTAGTTTGCGTGGCTAGAGTGTTTTTAATCGGCGTAGTTTGTGTGGCTGCACCGAGAACCGGTCTCGGTTTCAGGATGCTTACTACCGGTTTAAAAAATTCTTGTTACGATTTTTCTTGCTCTCTCACCCAAACGTCGATTTAAAAATTTTTAGTTAAACGTTTTTTGAGTTTAGCGATTTCTTGTTTTGGCTGCATTCTTTGGTTTAATAGGTAAAAATGAACGTTTATATCTGCCCTCGTTTAACGTTTTGTTAATTGATAAAAAAAAAACCGTAAAGCTTTTTCTAGAAACTTTGACACAACGTTTTAAAGTCTGAAAACTCCACGTCGGGGCCAACATGGTTCTCGTAAACGTGTTTTAAAAGTAACTCATCCACGGGAAAAAGAATTAATTAATTTGTGTGGTCTCTGAACACTTGTTTTGGAATCCTTGTGTACGACTAATTGCAATAAAACACCGGCATTTGCATGTCCTTGTGCGAAGTAGTGCTCTATGTTTTTTTTATTTATCCAAAAGACAGTCGTTAAACAGAATAAGGTTTCGAAATTTGAGTCCAGTTCTTCGGGTGGAATTAAATCTATTAACCGTGAATAAATGCGACATTGCGTCAAATTTTTTCCTCAATTTTTTTTTTCCTCAAATTTTGAATTTAGGCTGGCATAAAGTTTTACTGTAACTAAATAACCGATCGTAATCGAGCCATTTTTCGGGATAGTTTGCATGGCTAGAGTGTTTTTAAAAGGCGTAGTTTGTGCGGCTGCACCGAGAACTGGTCTCGATTTCAGGGTGCTTACTACCGGTTAAAAAAATTCTTGTAAAGATTTTTCTTGCTCTTTTTCACCCAAACGTCGATTTAAAATATTTTTAGGTAAACGTTTTTGAGTTTAGCGATTTCTCGTTGTGTCTGCATTCGTTTAATAGGCAAAAATGAACGTTTATATCTGCCCCCGTTTAACGTTTTGTTAATTGATAAAACAAATCGTGTTTTTCGACGGGAAAAAAGATTAATAAATTTGCGTGGTTTCTGCCCACTTGTTTTGGAATTCTTGTGTAGGACTAACTGCAACAAAAAGCACCGGCATTTGAATGATGTCCTTGCGCGAAGTAGTGCTCGATGTTTTTTTGTTTATCCAAAAGACAGTCGTCAAAAAGAATAAGGTTTCAAAATTGTGGGTCCAGTTCTTCGGGCGGAATTAAATTTATTTAAGAACCGTGAATAAATGCGGCGTTGCGTCCAATTTTTTCCTCAATTTCAGTAAATGTAGATTGCAAAGCTTTGAATTTAGGCTGACATAAAGTTTGACTGTAACTAAATAACCGGTTGTAATCGATCCATTTTTTCGTTACAGATAAAATTAAACAGTAAGTTAGTTTTTCTGAAATTTGCGGGAACTATAATTTAACATCTGATATTTGTAGGTAGAAATGGATGATTTTTAGGTTTTTTCTTAGGCACGAAAAAGTCACTAGTGTTTAATTTCCATTACGTTTTTTATTTACACATTTTTTAATGTCTACAGAGATACCAATCCCGAAAAGTCTTCATCAAAAAATTTGTCGTTGGAAGTATCGGAATGGGCCACTCACAAAGTTTACGTTGCACCATAATTTCACGTTGCTGGGAGTATCGTTGGTAACGTACACTGCAGGAATTTTCCCGGTGGCTTCCGTCAAGTTTATAGCATTGTAAGATGGCAAGTTAAACCATGGCTTGTCAATAACGTTTTTGTTAAGTCGCCCTTTAGTTTTGTGAATATCTTCGTACACCCAAGTTCTACGATAAAGCGGTTTATCGCAGTCACTTACTTTTTGCAAGACGAGTAACAGGAAGAAGCCGTGTACGTAGAATTAGGATAATTAAACATAGTCAAGGATACAGATTTCTGCTCGTCACAGTCAACTTCTAGTTTATTACAGATATACCTTTTAAGATTTTTCAACAGTTTTTGAGTTTCCATGTCGCTGGTCAAAATTCAACCTTTATATTTTGATTTTTCGTTCGTAACGGGAGTCCCCGAACCCTTTAAGTCTTAAAACTGTATGGAAGGAGACAATGAAAACTTTACACCATTGTTAATCTTAGTCACTTTCTCATTCTTAATTTTCAGCAAGTTTTTTTGCAATAGATTCGAGATATTCATTTGCCAGTTCTGTTGAGACATCTGGAGGTTTATCTATATTCCTTTTTTTTTAATTGAAAAAATGAACCTTGAAAATATTCAGAGGAGGGGGGGGGGATCATCCTACCAGGCAATCGGTTCAAAGCAAAGAGTCTGCATTGAAGACCTGATATGTGAGAATACGAGGTACAATAATCTGAGAAATACAGAAAAAACAACTGCCACGATTAGAATTCGAACCCAAAACAGTCACGTACAAAACCGGGTATATTAATAGTATGCGGATGTTCAGGGTTCTAGTCCCTATCGGGACAGTTGTCTTTTCTTTTTTTGTGATATTGTTGCGTCTTGTATTTTCACAAATCAATTCTTTAATGCACATTGTTTTGCTCATTCCTTACTCTGTCACTGTGTCATGTACGCTAAAGATTTTTGTGCAGGGGGGAGAGCGGCATGATTCATATTTTTAAAAAAGATGTCAGTCAATAAATTTGGACAATCATTGAAAAGGACGAGAGGAGAAGGGGGTGAAGTGATGGGAGTTGGTCCAAGAGGACAGCCTGGGCTAGGGTACATGCTAACCCCCGAAAACAACTATGATATGCAAAGTAAGCGTTTAACCAAAGTTGAAGCCGGCATCGAATCTGAAGATGCGGTAGATTATTATCATATTGGTACTCTGGTAACGGACGTTCAGAAACTTAAATCTCACTTGCCTCCTGTCATTACTCTTCTCACCGACGAGATAGCTTCTGCCATTTCTAGTATCGAAAAAATAAGTTGTACTTAGATGAAGTAGACGGGAATATTTACGCAAAGAAGAAGAAAATTAAGCACATGCTTTCCCCGGCACGACCCTGATGCGGCAACGAAACTGTACGTTGACAGAAATTGCCTATTACAGGAAGACCAGAAAGAATACTTCAATGCAATGCACAAGCCGATTAGATAACTAAGCAAACCAACTTTACCGAGCGATGAAGCTACAAAACTATTCGTCGACAGCAATTGCTTGTTACAAGATGAGCAGAAAGAATACATAAATACCACGAACAAACTGATTTGAAATCTAAGCAAACCAACTTTTCCGAGTGACGCAGCTATGAAGAAATTTGTGTATGAAAACAATTTCACGCTAATCAGTTTCGGCACGAAAAGCCCATTAGAAAAAACTGGTGATTGTTCATTAACCCTTTATAGCCTGGCGTCCATTTAAAAGGACGGCTACTGAACGGCAAAAAACTAAGTCTCAATGCAAGCTTTATGAGGGGTCCCCGGGGACCCCGAGTAAAGCGAGCAGCACCAGCCCAGTGGTCAGCGTCCTCGTCTGCAAACCAAGTGAATGCAGGATCGAATCCCACGACAGACCCAACTATCATACGGAACTTTAAAAAAATATCCACTTTGGCATGGGCATTAAAGGGTTAATAACTCTTTTTCTCCTCCCCATTCCAAGCTACATTAATAACTCTTTTTATCGTCCCCATTCCAAGCTACAATAACCCTTTATAGCCTTGTGTCCATTTAAAAGGACGGCTACTGAACGGCAAAAAACTAAGTCCCAATGCGAGCTTTATGAGGGGACCTCGGGGACCCCGAACAGATATAAGAAAAAGACATGTAAGCCATCAGCGTTGCACTAATACGTGTAAAAGAATCTCCAGCGACCCAAAAAACAAGCTGGAGCTTCTTTTACACGTCTTAGTGTGACGCTGATGACCTACATGTCTTTTTCTAATATCTGTTCGTTTAGGGCTTTAAGTTTTTTAAGGCTTACATCCGTATTTTATATGCTTAAGCATTTTTTAATACTAATATCCCTTATTTTTTTTCTTGTTTTAGCAAGAATAACACAGAAAAGAACACTGTAATCCCCTTAAAATAACTGTTATAAGAGAGTCTTTTCCAAGGCTGATTCGTTTTATACTGCTAAGAGTGACTTTTGCACCCAATTTCATGTTTTTAGCTTGATCTATAAGAATTTGTTGCCCAAACCCCTGGGAGGCATCACGGGAAGGCTCTGGGGTAGGAGGGGGGGGGGGGGGCACTGATGGCACTTTGGGCATTTCATTGGGGTCCATGGCTGGTTCGATTTTTACTGTTAAAAAAGACTTGTGTACCAAATTTATGTTTTCTTGCAAAATTTCTGCAAAAATTTGTTACTCCACTTAATGATTTCTGCCCAGTGCACTACAATAATAATTGCTCTGCCGATGCGAATACTGCAGTAACATCAAAATCGTGTTCAAAAGGCCCTGATCGGTGTTAATACCTACATTTTGAGCTGTACAAATTAAAAATTGGTTTATTGGTTCGATCTCTAGGTGAGAGCAAAAGTTCTAACCCATTTGGCTTTCCGTGTCAAGAATAATGTAGTTACATTAAAATAGCATGCGAAAGGCCCTAGGCATTGTCAAGACCTACGTTTTAAGCTATAGAAATTGAAAATCGGTTCTGTGGTTCGATCTCCAGTTGAGGACAAAGAGTCTCAACAACAACATTAATGATTTCTGCCCAGTGCTCTGCAATAATAATTGCTCTGCCGACGAGTATACTGCAGTCACATCAAAATCGGGTTCAAAAGGCCCTGGTTGGTGTTAATACCTACATTTTAAGCTATACAAATTGAAAATCGGTTCATTGGTTCGATCTCTAGGTGGGAGCAAAAGTTTTAGCCCATTTGGCTTTCCGTGTCAAGAATATTGTAGTTACGTTAAAATAGCCTGCAAAAGACCCAAGGCATTGTCAAGACCTACGTTTTAAGCTATAGAAATTGAAAATCGGTTGAGTGGTTCGGTCTCCAGGTGAGGGCAAAGAGTCCCAACAACAACAACAACAACAACAACAACAAGAAATGGCCATGCTGTGGACGCCGAACGGTTTGATTGTTGTCATTAAAATTTGTAATGTGGTGAAATAGTTACGACACGACTCCAAATACCGAATTTCGTTGGTCTATGTCAATTCTGGGTGAGACTATAATAGGAGTTCAAAGTTTGACGTTTAACATGGAAATTCATGCTGAGGCTTATATAAGGACCGCTACCGCGGTCCTTGATAGCCTGGCGTCCATTTAAAAGGACGGCTACTGAACGGCAAAAAACTAAGTCCCAACGTGAGCATTATGAGGGGTCCCCGGGGACCCCGAGTAAAGCGAGCACCAACAGCCAAGTGGTCAGCGTCCTCGTCTGCAAACCAAGTGAATGCTGGATCGAATCCCGCGACCGACCCAACCATCATATCGGACTTAACAAAAATTATCCAGTTTGGCATGGGCATTAAAGGGTTAATTCCGGTCCTCTTTCGAGCTTCGTGTGTACAAGTTCTGGTTTAATTCATAAGGCGATTTTATACTGCAGTGATCCGAGCGTTGCACTCCTTACTAAATGTAAAGTAGGAACGAGAGCTCTATACATAACTAAACTAAAGGACGAGCATTCGACAGCTACCGTTTTCGAAATTTTTTACGAAATAGAAAAAACTTTGCCCATTGCGGTAGAGGCATTCGAAGAGTTTCACATAGAAGACGTTTATTTCCAGTTAGATTTTCACGTAACTTTTCATTAGATGACTCGTCTCATCCTATCCGAAACAGCTTCGTAATTACTAACCTTAGAGAAGGCACTTAGGAAAAATAGGCAAAAGTATCCGCACCAAATCTGGTCAAAGTTTTATACTCGTTCGTAATTGTATTTAATTTTCGGTCCCAAGTAGTTAACCACAGACCGGGGAGGAACCATGTTGCCAAAACTATCGAAATAACAATTCTCCCACAACGGTGGAAAAGGCTACCCAGTGACTTCCTTCTCCATCGTGGAAATCTTCCAATTCCGTTTTCCCTAGTAGGCCAAAGTTTTAAGGGAAGCGTGTCTTCACTAAAAGTGCCTCTAAATTTCGGAATTTTCATTACTCTAGCCAGTTCGTTTAAATCAGAGTTCATTAAAGGTTTTAACAAAGTCGAAGAAACCCTATGTGGTCTTAGATAAAGACCTCTGCCACGGGGCGATTTTTTTTGCTTCGTTTTTTGCTTAATTTTTTTTTCTTGGAGCCGGAACCTTCCACTTGCTTGTGATGTCGCACGAGTTCAGCCAGAATTTTTGCATGGTTTCGTGTTTTTTTACGGCAGATACCACCCCCGCTGTTCCTCCCGCCAACTCTCCAATACCGGATAAAATCAGTCCTAGCAATGCCAACGGCAAAAAGCCGCCTTTCTTTTTTAGCAATCTTGTTTTGAGCACCATATCTTTTTTATTACTATTATTATTTAGTAAACAACTTCGACTTTGCCTCTATCCAACTTTAGATACATTTTCCTGTCACCAATGAGCAGAACGTGTCAGATGGTATTAGCTGACACGGCTGCCCTAAACTTCAGTTTGACTTGTACGTCCACGATTCCGATTGGAACAATCCAACACCACGAGAGGATAGGTTTTCTTGAACTGAAGCAAAACAAAACTCAAACGTTGGTATCATAATGCCAGTGCCTAAATCCTAAATCCACAGTCACCCCGTGGTCGATGAGATTGTTGAATTTAAGTTTCTGCTTGTCCGAGGCCGTGACGTGTGGAGCGAGCCAGCTGATACTTTTTAGAACGACTTTGCCATTGGCTGCTGCCGCAGCTTTGAAGATGGCGTTCGTATTGCTTGCTCGCATGAGTCTGAACACGTGTTTAGTTCCGTAGATTAGCTTATCATATGAAGGAAGCAATCTGCATTAAAGACTGGCCTTGTGAGGATACACAATACACTAGTCTAAGAAAGAAAGAAAAGACTACTGCCCCGACTGGGACTCGAACCCAGGACATCCCGTTTACTAGCTGATGACTCTAACCACTGTGCTACTGGGGCGGGTACTGGCTACAGGCTCCAGCCGAGGTAAAAAGCTGTTCAATCTTTCTCAGTGGTGACCTAAAGGTCACAAACTTACAAGGAGGGAAAGCAACTTCACTTCTTGGCCTCCACACTAGAAATAATGCAAGTAGTAAATAATGAAAGAAATCACAAGGTAAAGGGTAAATGAAGCGAACAGTCTGTATCAAAGACTGGCCTTGTGAGGATACACAATACACTAGTCTGAGAAAGAAAAGACTACTGCCTCGACTGGGACTCGAACCCAGAACATCCCATTTCCTAGCTGGGCACTCTAACCACTGCGCTGCTGGGGCGGGTACTGGCTACAGGCTCCAGCCGAGTTAAGTAGCTGTTCAATCTTTCTCAGTGGTGACCTAAAGATGCAGACTGCAGACCTTTAATGCAGACTGCTTGCTTCATTAAACCCTTTACCTTGCGATTTCTTTCTTTCTTTACTACTTGCATTATTTCTAGTTTGGAGGCCAAGAAGCAAAGTTGCTTTACCTACTTGTATGTTTGTTTGTGATCTTTAGGTCACAACTGACAAAGATTGAACAGCTACTTAGCTCGGCTGGAGCCTGTAGCCAGTACCCGCCCTGGTAGTGCAGTGGTTAGAGTGCCTGGCTAGTAAATGGCAGTAGTCTTTTCTTTCTTTCTGACACTAGTATATTGTGTATCCTCACAAGGCCAGTCTTTAATGCAGACTGCTTGCTTCATTTACCCTTTACCTTGTGATTGCTTTCTTTATTTACTACTTGTATTATTTCTAGTGTGGAGGCCAAGAAGCAAAGTTGCTTTCCCTCCTTGTATGTTTGTTTGTGATCTTTAGGCCACCACTGAGAAAGATTGAACAGCTATTTAGCTCGGCTGGACCCTGTAGCCAGTACCCGCCTCAGTAGCGCAGTGGTTAGAGCGCCAGGCTAGTAAACGGGATGTCCTGGGTTTGACTCCCAGTCGGGGCAGTAGTCTTTTCTTTCTTTCTCAGACTAGTGTAGTGTGTATCCTCACAAGGCCAGTCTTTAATGCAGACTGCTTGCTTCATTTACCCTTTACCTTGTGATTTCTTTCTTTATTTACTACTTGCATTATTTCTAGTGTAGAGGACGAGAAGCAAAGATGCTTTCCCTCCTTGTATGTTTGTTTAAGATCTTTACGTCACCACTGAGAAAGATTGAAAAGCTACTTAGCTCGGCTGGAGCCTGTAGCCAGTACCTGCCCTGGTAGTGCATGGGTAGAGCGCCTGGCTAGTAAACGGGATGTCCTGGGTTCGAGCCCCAGTCGACGCAGTAGTCTTTTCTTGCTTTCTCAGACTAGTGTATTGTGCATCTTCACAAGGGCAGTCTTTAATGCAGACTACTTGCTTCATTTACCCTTCACCTTGTGATTTCTTTCTTTATTTAGCTTATCACGATATTCGAAAAATCCAATGACGTGTTTCAACGGGATGGCGATGGTAAAGCTGCCCTTGGGAGTTGTTTTAACGATGATGGACACGTGCCGCTGTTTGAATCCCAAGTTGTCGGTTGAGTCAGCAGCGACTTAGGCTGCACTGCCCGATCAAAGCTGGTTACTCCGCCAAGCCGTAGGTCCCTTCCCGTCATCAGTGTACCAAACTCCAGATAATTTAACTCGTTGACTTGTTTATCACCAAGATGGTATATTAGAAAAAAGGAACATGGGACCATTAATAATCAACGCCGCTACGTCAGAGCCTGCGTAAGCCGTGTCATCGTCCTTCAGCAACCTCCCTTTAATCAGGAGGCAACTGTTTGCAACATGTAGAAATAAATCTTGGTTTTCTACGTGTATTCGGAATTCTGACTTTACGTTGTCCAGATTGGTGCCAACAATAGGATTGTATTCGTGGTAAGTGTAAGACTCGACCGATGAATCGTACACCAAAGGTTATCTTCTACTATGCTCATTTTCTGGGGGTTGTTATGAATTTGATGAAAGCTTTGTTTCTTGGTGTCGAACCGTTTGTTTTTTTATTATTAGAGTTAAAATTAAGAAAGAGTCCTTTCCCTTTTTTTTTCCTATCACGAGCATTTTATCCTTTTTTAAATTTAACTCGTACGTGTCAAATAAAGGTGCACCGTTAGCGTCTCTCCGTTTAAATCCAACGGCTCGTTGGTCTGAGACGTGATCCAAACTCTTATATTTCTGATTAGTTTGGCAGTCACTGGGCGGTAAATTAAATAATGTGGGGACTCTATGGTTTCGTAACCAGGAGGAGAATTTGGATAAAAGGAGTATAAAGTGGGCTGAGTATCGCTATTTAGGTACGAATTGCCTATGATACCAACGTGTACAAATATTGTACTGATGCTCATAAAGTCGATGACATT
This sequence comes from Lithobius niger, assembly GCA_023313725.1. NCBI lineage: Eukaryota > Metazoa > Arthropoda > Chilopoda > Lithobiomorpha > Lithobiidae > Lithobius > Lithobius niger. The sequence goes on from JAHWFP010028463.1 coordinate 37,073, forward strand.
TTAACTTTTACGACTTCTGACATAGTTACCCAAGTCAAATCCCAAAATTGGAGCCTAACTCTTGTCACCCGAAAAAGATATTCCGTAATTCGGATCGGTAATTATGAAGTTGGTTTTTAAAGTGTTTAGATTTGGAAGAATCGTAATAGCATCCTTGTTGTGGCCAGTCGCATCGCTGACTTGAGAAATTTATTCAAAATTAATTCGTAAGCACCAGGACTCACTAACACTTTCAGCCAGGTGACACCAGCATCGGTCGTGTACTGAATTTTCGTTATTTTTCGAGGTGATGTTGTGTATGCTGTTATAAGTGTCTAAATTAAGCAGAGCCAATTCGTAATTTTTTCCGAGTCCAAATGGATGGGTGTCTTTAGATTAATTTTCAAGTCGGAGTCTTTGCCGGAATGAAAAAAAGATTGTACTATAGTAAAAAAGAACAACCGTAAAGAAATCAAGACGAAATATTGCGTAAAATGTAAACTTTCGACTTCTAACAAATCAAAACCCCCAGTTTCTACTACTTCACAAAACAACAGACTGATGCAGATAGTGTTTTATGATGTCTGTGGTACAAAAAAAGCTTACTTTGTCAAATTGGGAAAGGGACTCCCGAACAAAATCATAGATAACTTGCCTATTGAAATGCATTTACCGGGATATCAATACTGCGGTCCTGGAATTAGGCTGAAGATGCAACAGGCACCTAGAGATCCTGGGATAAATACTAGACAAAACATGGAAGGAACACAATATCGCTTACGCCAAAAGCTCGGATTTAAAAGATCGACACGCTGCTGATGAAGTTTTAATTTCAAAAGCTCAAAGAGTGAGAAATGATCCGTCGCCAGCATGGAGGGAAAAACTATCCGCTTCCATCGTTAAGAAAATCATGAAAACAAAACTAAGATTTGAAATGGGAATTTAAAAAAAATGGATCGACTCGTAAACGAACTTCACAAACAAACGAGGAAAGATTTTCCAAGATGGAAAGTGATTATACTGGGCTTGAACGATCTATGGCAGGTTGACTTGGTGGAAATGATACCCTATGCTAAACTAAATAAAGGGTTTAGGTACCTACTTACCTGCAATAACAACAAGTACAAGTTTGCTTGGGCCATTCCCCTTATATCTAAATCTGGTATAAATGTTACCGAAGCTTTCAAGAAGATACTCGTAGGAGCAACCCCTCGTAAAAATTGACAAGTCGATTTACGTAGTGAGTTCTACAATAAAGACTTCAAGCGCTACTAAGCGCCATATATCAACATGTACTCTACGTACTCTGAGAAGAAAGCGAGCGTGGTAGAACGTTTCAACAGAACGCTGAAAACTCGAATGTGGAAAAGATTCACCTGGCAGGGTGAAAAGTGTATACACTTTATCGACGTGTTGGTTTCACATTACAACACCACGGTTCATTCCACCACAAAACTGCAACCTAGGAAAACTACCAGACATCACGAACCGTTGTTGAGACGAACTAGTCCTAAACAACTGCTAAAGAAACCGAAGTTCGCCATAGGAAATAAAGTCAGGATTTCTAAAGTTTAAAAAATTTTTGATAAAGGATATTTGCAAAATTTTACCAACGAAGTATTCACGATCCATAAAGTGCAAAATACCCAACCAGTTATGTATCTTTTGAAGAACGAGTCGGGTGAACAGGTGCTCGGCGGTTTCTATGAACAGGAAATTCCAAAACCCCTAGTTCCAGATTTATTTCTAGTGGAGCAAGTGTTACGGAAAAAGAAAGGAAAATATGGGAGAATGATTTATTTCGTTAAATGGTAAGGCCACGATTCCAAATACAACAGCTGGACGGTTAATATAGATAGTTTAAGCTGAATTAACGTGCCCATAGGGGAGAGTTCTGACTGCATCATCGCATACCCATCTCTTGTCATCGTAAGGACTGAAAGATAACTTGTTGGTGGTGACCGTTTTTAGGTTGTGCGCCTCTGAACGAATGTAAGACCCCAGAGTTCTCGCGACGCTATTATTAAACAGCACCTGCTTATACATTTCGTGCACGACTTGTGATATTTTCTTAATGCCTTTCCAAGCCATTTTGTTATTCCCATCCGACTGTAAAACTCTGTAGAGCTTAGACTTTAAACCTACAAACTCTGAAATTGAACAACCCGCACTCTCGTCTTTCATCTTTCCCAAAACTTTTTTGTTGATGTCGGAGTGTAGAAAATGATCTTTGGGGTTGTCCGATATGTCGAACAATGACGCATCTTCTTCCATATCTTTGTAAACATCGTCCGTTTCTATCAAATAACACAAACTATCCGTATCCATGACTAGGAGTTTACATCTCCCCGGTCCGTACTTTTTCATCATGTGATCATAGTGGAACTAGTAGACTAATAACTTTGACAGTTCCAAGATGCAAAACCCAACCGTGATGGGCTTGTTCAAGATGATGTTTGCGGGATTTTTTTGTAAAAATTACCAAATCCTCACTTAGAGAAGTGAAACTCGTGGTGCGTAGGTGAGATGGGTACTTGATTGCTTTCTCTTTTGTCGTTGGTACCAAGACGTTGTTTCTCTTGCGCTTGTTCTCTATCGTCTTACCAAAAATCGAATTATTAAATAATTTGTAGAGGTTTTTGTCGAAATCGTTACTGACTGTTTGTCGTTTCTCGTATTAAACTTTATGTAAGGTTTCAGCCAAGGCGCTTGCTTAAAACTGATCGCTCTGTGTATTTTCTTGAGAACCATGCCAAGAGAGATGTAATATTTCAAATTCCAATAGTGCACCACTTAGTTTGTCTTTGAGAAAAGGATAGTAGTTAACTTCAGGCTTTTGCTGTACGTTAACCACCACTCCTTAAAAGGAGAAAGTATAGACGTTGTGATTTTCATGTGTTCCGGGGCTAGCGGGAAATCATTGTGTGATGCATGAAGCGTCTCGGGGTATTCCAAATCCACTTCCAATATCAAGCCCGTGTCAGTCTTGTCTCCGTAATTGTCGAGATTTATATCCTTAAGCCTGTCTTCGTAGTCTCCGGTCGGTACATACTCGCACATTCCACAACCGTACAAGTTGTTGAAGTCAAAAAATATGATGTAAGAATTCTTTTTGCCGGGGTCGAAGGTAGATGGTATATACGGGTTGTTGGCTTTAGAGTATCTTTTAGCTACAAGCGACACACCTCCTCTTATACCCTTTTCTACCATAATATGCATGTCATTATTAGTGAAGAGATACAAAGATACTTCTGTCCTCTTGAGTGCCGCAACCCAATATAGCAAGGGTTTAGAAATGTAATGAGAGGGTCTAATCCGAACTAGCCAAACTCGTCGCTCTAAAGTTTTCAAAGACATCGGCTAAAAACCCGACGTCCGTCGACAAATACAGATCGTGGTAATCTTCAAACGTTTTGCATTTGCTTAAATCCCAAATCTTCAAATCGTGTTCGTAAGATTCAGAGCCAATTGCTCCTTTCAACAAAGAGGTAAATGCTGACATGGGAGGTAAACAGTCCTTTTCAAACACTTCCACGTTTGTCAGGTATTCGTACGGAAACACACCTTTTCACCTAAGGCCTCGTAAGAGTTCCATCGATTCACCTACGAAAAGCTTGTTCATAATGTTAAAGCGTTTTAAGTTCAAAGCTAAAGTGTCCAACGATGCCGTCATAAACGCTAGACTATCGATGAAACTAAAACCGCCCAATTTCATGCTGCTGATTCTTTCCTTGTTCTTCGCTATGATCCTCACGTTATGTAGAGCGTTCAGATCTTTGAACGAATTCAAAGCCTTCACTACGAAATGACTGCCGTATTTTTCAAAATTATGCATAACAACTAAGGTTTTGTTCAAAGTGTAAGCGAAGTTACACTTCGCTGGTGATGTTGTCGTGGTCTCTTACTTTCATAAACCCATTATACTTTGCTTGGGCTGGAGTAAATGCACCATGTTTGCAAAGATGGCACACCACAGCTGTTTTGTAGAGCAATCACTGCTCCTTGGTTAAACGTTTCGTCCTTTGCTTGTGGGAATCCACGTAAGCTACAATTTTTTTCTGTTCTTCTAATATAGACTCGAAGAAAACCTTCACGCAGTCTACTCCTCTGTACAACTTTTTGAAAATACTCCACCTAAACTGGTCTACAATCACATAGGCAAAACTGCAAGATTGGTGTATGTGATTAACTCTGGTGTATGTATCGTTTCCATCACAACTGGAGACTGGATGGAGAGCCGCTTCAAAGTCCACATAGGCTATGTACAACCTTTTAAGTTCGTTCTAGAAATTCTTAAACTGGATAATGTCATTGTCGGGCAAAGAGGTCGTTTGAAATGGAATTCCCTTGCAAGAAGGATGGTGGTTGTTTTCATAATTGAAACGAGTTTGAAAACCGTGTAGGCAATTCCTTCAAAAATACTTCAGGTGCTTTTGGGGGTTGAAACACGCGATGAATTTGTTAAATTTAGTCTTTTATCGTGACGTAGTGACCGTTTAGAAGAGGCAAGTCGACGTGATATTTACTTTCAACTAAGGAACTCACACGATAAACGCATGGTTCATCTTCCTCGAAACCAAAAACCGATACCAAAATGTTGTTGGCTTTTTCGAACGCCCCGATTTTGGATAAAGGAACGGGGTATTTGTCGAACGTGCCAACAACTAACTCGTGTGCATGAGGGCTGTAATGTTTTGTATCCCAATCTTGTTGCGAAGGTGGGACAGGATGTACACTAGCCAACACGGACCACACAAAACCCTATATAAACCTCACTATGCACGTTGACCATTATATCGTGGCCTATTTTCAGATTTTCGGGAAGTGGCACATAACTTTTTTCAGCAAATGGCCTATAGATTCCAACACATAGTTCGGTACAAATGCAGTGCTTGACAACCCATCCATGGCAAACTGTCCAATACTATGCAGAATCTTGTTTGACATTTCGGAGAGAACCTCCTTGCTTTCCGATCTGGTCAGGTATTGAAATAATCTTTAATAGTTTCCGTATTATCCGTCGTTTCTTCGAAGAAAATGCATAATCCGATTTGAGCTTTTATGTTTACCATAAGACGTTGACATTGCTCTAAAAGATTCCAATATTTATCCTCGTACAGTTCCAACAAAATCAACGGTTCGTAGTGCATTTCATCCGACGTAAAAACCCGCTTGAAAGTCAAGAAGCAATTGTTGATAGTATAACTCACGAGATCAAAACCCCCAAATCCAAACTGAACGGTGTCACTTCCATCTTGTCTTTCAAATCGTGAATCATGTAGGACAAAGACGAGTCGATTCTGGTATCCTCTATTATATATATGCACAACTAGAAATCTCACGTTGTTTACTAGGAGGTTGAAATTTGCCGGCATTTGAGAAACTATTCCTTTCCACAACAGAGGTTTGAGTTTAGGAAAAGACAATTTAAGACTCTCTCTTACAGACTCTTCGATTTCCTTTCCACGTTGTTTTACAGCCCCGCCACACTTGTGCTGTTTATAAGCGAGACCGTCCGAGTTAGTCTCACTGCACGATTTGCAGGTTACGTTTCATTTTCCTTTGTGACGCCTATCGTGCCTCAGTTTTTTATCTCTTGTCCTTCAATGTCTTCTCGCAGTATTGGCACGGGAAAATCTCAATGTCCAACATAAGAAGTTCATGATTTTCTCTTCTTCATCGATCATCGTTGGTGCTTTTTTTTATATTTCGATTTCGAAACCGTCTCTTCGTTCATCGGAAGAGACGAATGGAAAATTCTGGTATGAACCCTAGCTCATTCCGAATCGGGAAAATACTTCCAACAGGCTTCGCAGTAATATAGTATACCGCCAAACTAGATTTTTCTCAGGCGTAATCATTTTTCCATCGCATCGGTCTTAGCGCACCAAAAATTCATCGTAGGAAGAAACGAGTCCTCCGCAATTTCGACAAGTAAAATTTCCCACTCAACGCTTCTGCAAATGATTTTCCACCTCTTCCCACGATAAATACTCAACCTTGCATTTCTTGCATTGGAACCTCAAAACCACCTCGTACTTGGCAGCCATGGTTGACATAAAGATCTACGTAATTATCCACATGCCTCTTATACCTACCCGCTCGAGTTACCCTCCCACTCCCTCGGGTTCAATCTGCGGTGGGGTTTTCCTCGAGGATTTTTATTTTTGCATGACTTCCTATATGACTTCCTATATGCTGGAGAGGGAGGGACTGTTCAAAACGGTGCGGTTGCTAATTCGTCACGTTGTTTTGCTAATTCGTCCCTCAGTACCGT